>JARFOD010031710.1:0-10579 GCA_031763545.1 Mopalia muscosa
ATTGAGTGTAGCATTAACCACCAGATAAACATTGAGTGTAGCATTAACCATCAGATAAACATTGAGTGTAGCATTAAGCACCAGATAAACTGTGAGTGTAGCATTAACCACCAGATAAACATTGAGTGTAGCATTAACCACCAGATAAACATTGAGTGTAGCATTAACCACCAGATAAACATTGAGTGTAGCATTGACCACCAGATAAACTGTGAGTGTAGCATTAACCACCAGATAAACATTGAGTGTAGCATTAACCGCCAGATAAACATTGAGTGTAGCATTAACAGCATTAACCACTAGATAAACATTGAGTGTAGCATTAACCACCAGATAAACTGTGAGTGTAGCATTAACCACCAGATAAATATTGAGTGTAGCATTAACCACCAGATAAACATTGAGTGTAGCATTAACAGCCAGATTGAGTAGGACATTGGACAACAGATTCACACCAGGCAAAGCAGATAAACAGTGATTATGGCCTTTTACACCAGATAAACATTGAGAAAGACCTAAAGCACCAGATAACATTGAGTGGACATTACACAACATATAAACGCTATGTAAAGGCGCCAGGTAAACAATGAGTACAGCATTTAACACCTGATTAACATTAAATAAGACATTAAATGCTAAATAAACACTAGGTTTAAATGCACAATGTAAATGGTGAGATATTAAACATCATGTGCGGCAGTAATCCCCTGGTGATCATTGAGTTAGGCATTAAACTCTAAATTAACATTAAATTATTCCCAGGTACACATTGAGTATGGTATTTATCACCAGGTAACTTTGAAAAAGGCAATGTACACCAATAGGCACTAAGTATAAAGCGGATAAACATCAAGTAAGGTATTAAACACCAGGTAACTCTTATGAAAGGTGTTTAACCAGACACACTTTGATTAAGGAACTCATTTAAAAAGGCACTAGGTAATCAATAAGGGATTTTTAGGTAGACATTGAGAAAGGCATTAAACACCAGGTAAACACTGGATAAGGCATTTCATTCCATGTTTGAATTAGTCAAGGCTGATCATTGGCTATTATTGTTGTTGTTGTTTAGTGAACGATTGTTCATGGAGATGGCAGACAGGATGGTTGCCGATGGTTACCTTGATGCAGGTTACGAGTATGTGAACATTGATGATTGTTGGCCAGCTAAAGAGCGAGATGCAAAAGGACGCCTGGTACCTGATCCTCTAAGATTTCCTAATGGAATAATAGGACTCGCTAAATATGTAAGTATGCCGTAGTACAAGAAGATATAATTAACATTAAGCAGTGTCTGAGAATTGAATCGGTAGTAATCCTATTAAATTTAATTAAGATTCACTATGGTCAGTGGTATGTCTGTCAAACAAAAGCTTACACGTTGAAGTCGAGTCCGTCTGTCGACCATCAGGTATATGAGTGAGTCAAATGGCTGTGGCTCCGGGAATTGCAAGTGTGGTTTTTACGAGGTTTCCTCTTGGTTTTCCACCGTAACAAGGACCAGAACAGTGTGAAGCGGACAATCCGTCGCCATATAAGTGAAATGTAAAATATACTTGAGTACAACGTTAAACCCCAATCTAACAAATAAAATACTGAGACAGAACTAACCTGTTAATAAGTTAGGATTAAATCCATGACTCCTAGGAATTCTGATAACTTACTATGGTCATATGAGAATTGTTTTTTCCTTTATTTGTGAACAGATTCATTCGAAGGGCCTCAAGTTAGGTATTTATGAAGACTTTGGTACCTCGACGTGTGGTGGGTACCCAGGCAGTGAATTTTATCTTCAGTTAGACGCTCAGACATTTGCGGACTGGCAGGTCGACCTTCTCAAGTTTGATGGTTGTAACTCCGATCCAGCTGATATGAAGTATGGTAAGAAACTCTGCAATATACAGCTGATCCACATGTTACTCCTGGTGGTAATGCCTTTTGCACTCTGGGACCAAGAGCTTTAGTTGATATTCAAATAAATTAGATAAGGAATGAAAGCTTCCGCTCTTCTGTATGAATATACCAGGGTTAGGAGCTTTCCTAAGTGCTTTGCATTCATAACTATGGGCTACCCGTAGTTAGCACAGACAGGCTTTATTATCTGTCTTAAATAGTTAGGCTGCTGCAAGAACCTGAAGTTTTTACCTGCCTAAATAGAGACAAGATCACTACAACCAACTGACCATATTACTTGTCTTTAATACACAGACAAGGCTCAGTTAGAGACAACTCACTGTATTACCTGTCTGATTATGACACCTTCACAAAGCTGTTACAGGTATTTGATGTTTTTGTCTACGTAAATAGAAGCACGACTCAGCTACAATTACCTGACTTTATTACCAGTCTAAAATCAGAGAAGGCTCTGTTAGAAACAACTCGCTGTATTACCTGTCTTATTAATACACCTTGACAAAGTTTCTACAGGTACCTAACTTTATGGCCTATATTAAATTGTCAATTCTCTGCTCTACGCAACTGACTTCATTACCTATTGAATATAGCCAAGCATCTGCTACAAAGACCAGACATTATCACCTGTATAATATAGACAAGACTCAGATACAGGAACCACTTTCGCTTGTCTTTAATTTAATATATAGATTTATATAGGTGTAACTTAACTTTTGGTGGTAAGTGGTGAGTTGCCATCAGGGCAAGAATAACTTGAAATCGTTTGGCAACCATGGGTTGCCCTGATCTTAATCCACCTGCGTGATAATTTTAAAAGACAAACAAGCTGAAAAAAATCAGGACAACTGAAAACTGAAATGGACTTGCCCAGCATAAGTTTTATTTGTCACTGACAAGTGGGCCCCAGTCTATTTACACCACTGCAGTGTTCAAACAAAGAAAAACTAATGCGCTAACAATTACATGGAATACTCTAAGCATGGGTGACTTGAAAATGTCAAGTGTGTATGTTAAAGATTGTTTTGTCTTAGTAGAGACAATACAGAAGCTCAATCTGCATTATTATTACATTTAATACCTAATACCCTTTCAGACAATAAAATTGAATACCTAAACTCTTGTTGTGTTTGAAACATGTTTAAATGTGTTTCTTGTGCTTGCTTTTGGTTGATTTGCTTTCAGTATAATTGTTTTGGTGCTCTAAACACTCAATGTATTGTGTCTGTTCAGCTTCTATCGAATCAATTATTACTTCATTTGGTTTCTAATAATTTTCTTCTTTCAGTTAATTCAGTTCTACCTGTATTAACTACTAACATATTTTAGCCACTCTTTTATTTAATAGTTGTTGACATGTTTTGGTAGAAAAGTGACAGTTAGAAAGCTAGAAAAGGTCACCATCTAAATGAATAAAAACTATCTAGATGACAAATGAAAAAAGACTAGTTAGTTACGATAAATATTCATAATGATTACTTAACTCACTTTATCAAGTTAAAATTCAAGGTTTTCTGATAATCATTTTTAAATTGTAATGTGACTGTTTTGTTGAGCTTTCGAATATCTCTTGTAAAACCTATGATGTGTTCAAAGTGTTTAATAACTTAGATTGATTTTGGGTGATACATACAAAACTTAAACCCAAATTGTATAGGTTGGTAGCAATAGATTTCTTTATGGTAATACTTACAAAAAGTGAAAACAAACTGAACTTGAGTATCCTGATCCAGACTGTGTTTTATTCATGATGTCTAACTTGTGTATACCCACTGATATGTTTAGGGTACCCTGTGATGGGTGCGGCTCTCAACAGGACTGGCAGACCTATTCTGTTCTCGTGTGAATGGCCCCTGTACACGAATGCCAGGGGTATCAAGGTTTGTGTGATCACCTTTCCAACATGATACGGACAAGCGACATACAAATCAAGACTGACAAGTTTACAGCACGGACTACTGTGTTCAGTGAACACAGACAATACATAAGTCTTTATTCCCATACACAATTCATACACTGTTCCCGACAGATCACATGTTTACGATAAATTCTCCAAACTTTTCCTCTGCTTCACCCGTACACCGGTTGTGTTTCCTGAAATCATATTTCTAAACATAAAACCAGTTTATTGTTTGAATCTGTATTCATGGTATTAACTTATCTAGTAGTATTCTCAAACCATGTGTTTTCAAACCCTCAACGGGTTAGTTTTAGTCCATGATTATTCATTTCCAACAGATCATAATTTCATGATAAATTCTCCGAACTTACCTCTGCTTCTCTCTGACTATACAGCTCAGTAATTGTTATGTGTTTTCTTCCCTATCTCGCTGGTATTCTAACTACATGGTCATTTTGCTGATGGAATACTTCCTGCTTTAATTGATTAGTTGGCATCTGCTTTTAATTTTATGCTGCAAGTCTGTTTGTTAAAACAGTTATGGTCGGACCTCAATTATTTGATAGTCCTGTCTGTATTTAGAATTGATGCAAAATGGCTTGATTATGAACAGTTGATGCTATATGGGTCCATTTATTTTGTATATAGAGTGAATTTCCACCAAAGCAAATCCTAGAAATTCAGTGTTTACCAGTAATTCTTTTTGCCCTGTTGCTCCCATTGCCGAAGGGCAACATGAATGTGATTGTTTGGTGATGTTTGGCTTGCACTATGTTTGTCCATAGCTTTGCCATACACTGTTGGCAGTGATGTGAGACAAAGGTGTCCATCATCAACAAAGCTTGTAGAAGGTCATTGGACATGAATAATATAAGAACAAAGAGACTGGATAAAACCAGAACTGGCCGTAGCACGTATGGTGAATCATATTGATGTCCTCTATGAATGATTTGTATTAATTTGTTGTTCTGTTTCAGATATTACCATCTCTCGAGCCATCATTTCTCTGATAGTCTAAAGTATGAGAGAATTCATTGGCTTTAATATTTTCACTGTGCCACTGTGACTAATTTAAAAAAAAAATTATATTTATATATTTTTTTCTCCCTTCATTTATTCAAAATATATAAATATATATGTATCAGTATGTATATATAATTTGAAGAAAAAAAACATGCTTTGTGGTTCTCTTGCCAATGATGAAAATTTTTTAAAAATTTTGTATCTAGTGTGTCCAGTTATTATCAGAAACTGACAACCATTAAAATAGCTTACCTTCTAACTGCATCATTTCAGATCAACCCTGACCTTCACATGTAAGCTTTCAAACAAAGCTGGACCTAACCAATCCCTTGTCAAACCTCATACAGTGTTACAACAAACTAAACCATTCTTAATAATAAAAGTCTAGTCTGATCTAAGATATAAATATATTGATATATTAAGTAAACATAAATAAATCTAAAATCTCGCTAATTATTTTGAAAAAGTGGAAACTGCTTTCATGGTATTGTGTAAATGTTTTTTCACCTTATAACCGCTTATGTGTACTGTTTGTCCCTAGGCTATCCGATAATGGGGAAGTTTTTAAATCTAACTGGTCGGCCTATACTGTACTCGTGCAGCTGGCCTGCTTATATAGTGGGCACAGATGGCACCAAGGTTTGTTAAACAATCTCATTTGGTCATAATATAACAATCCATCTCTTGTGGAAAAAAATGTAACATATCAATAATATTCTTAAAATGTTATTTAAATAATTACTTTTTATTGTTATTGTTTAATTGTTTTTTACTTATATTGCTTAAGCTTCTTGCCCAGTTGGCTAATTTTGTGGTTATTTTATGTTAAAGGTTACCAATCCATGAAACTTGTGCTCAGAGCTTTTAATCTATTTCGTCAAACCAACTCATAGAGGTAGATTAATGTGGATAAGTTTGAAGCGTACATCAGATACTACTTCATCCAAAATGTAGGTTTCTTTCTTGTCCTACAAACCTGTATTATAGGCCTACACGAGGAATTGGGGGCTGAACTAGTACCTGCTTGGTATGGATAGTTTTGATAGTGTTCAACAAAGGGGCATGCTTGTCATGAGTATATCTTGACATGGATTTGTGGTAGTTTAGACAGAATTGTGTTGAACTAACGAGCTGCGCATGTTGTGACTGCTCTGACAGATTGGGCTAATTAAATTTATATTTATTGTTTTGGATACTGCATAACCCTTATGTATGTTCTGTCCTATCTCTGTTATTGTGAACCGTTATAAATCATGTGAACCTGGCATAGTACCTGCGGTTCTCCCTAGATGATTTGCTGCTTACGTAATTAGCATTTGATAACTGTGTACTATTTAGGCTTCCACTTAACATGTTCACCTCTAATACTTATATTGATTTAATTTTAACTATAAATACTAACAATTATGTATTTCACCTTTTCATACCTTAAAATTATTTTTATCCCCACCTGTTATTCATATGACACATGGTCTACTCCCTTTTATTGATTATCTAACATGTGTTGATTTATAATAGTCTTGTTGAACTCTGTCATGTTTTGCTCTTTTCCCCCTTCCTTAGATAACTTTCATTACATATTGACTGACATGACTGACACTTTACACAGACCTTCATTCTTTACAAATTAATTTTCAAGTGATGTAAAATAAACTTTTCTTTTTGTTCAATTTGATTTTTAGTATTCAATTGCTCGTTATGTTTTTTTAATGCAAACTTTCTTTTCAATTTAAATTGATTTTAAATTCTGTGAACTATGGTTTAAAAGTTAATTGATGAAAATAACATCTAGTATGTTTCATCTAAATTTTGCCTAAAGAATACTGCATATAATATTACTGTATTTTTCTGTTTTGTTTATAAATGGTCTGATCTTCTCAACTCCCCCCCAAAAAACAAGATTTTTCATGCTTGTCACATGACTACAATTTGCAAATTTCACCCAAATAAAACTCATTCCCAAACTGTTACTATCAATGATACCAAATAACTATAGTGTCAGGTTTTTTTTAGTTCCTTTCATTTGTTTGGTTATATCCTTGCTTTTGTCATTTTAATACCAATAAATTTATTTTTCAACTTTGGCCTGGGCATGTACTGTGACAATATTTAATTTTACTATATCATTTCTGTCCATCGCACACAAGTTAAACTTTATACCAAAGTCATTGTAACTTATTAACCTAAACCCTGTTACAACTTAACTGTTGTATTTTTAACCTTCATACATGTGTTGTCTTCTGTGTCATCCTGTTACCTGTGATTACCAGTTGTATTTTGACTTTCATAACTCCATGGTCTTCTGTGTCATTCTGTTACCTGTGATTATCAGTTGTATTTTTACTTTCAAAACTTTGTGGTCTTCTGTGTCATTCTGTTACCTGTGATTACCAGTTGTATTTTTACTTTCTTAACTCCGTGGTCTCTGTGTCATTCTGTTACCTGGGATTACCAGTTGTATTTTTACCTTCATACCTGTGTATCCTTCTGTGTAATACTGTCAGTTGTTGTTAAACCTTGTATTTTTACCTTCATACCTGTGTGTCCTTCTGTGTCATTATGTTGCCTGTGGTTAATTGTTGTATTTTTAGTTTCATACCAGTTTTGTCTTATGTGTCATTCCATCACTTGTGGTTTCCAGTTAGATTTTTGCCTTTATACATATACCTGAGTTATCTTCTGTGTCATTTTGTCAGCTGAAGAGTCACATTATTTTTCCTCACTGCCCATTGTGCATGATTATAATGACTTTGACTATTAGAATTATATCACTGCCTTATAGGTTAGCTACCCTTTAAGCACAGCATAAGACCCCCCCATCCACCAAACTTGTCTGTTGTATATCTGCACGCTTTCCACTATTAAGGGCTCTGAGCACATGGGATATGGAAAAATATCTTTTTTAATTTGGTGAAAGCTGATCCAGAATTTTAAAAAAATCTTGGACTAATATTCATTTGTGATATAGCTGTTGCCCGATGTGGTCCTGGGGCGTTAATAATAGGCACCCAGCTCCTCCTGATAGATTGTTGTAAGAGGCAGCTATCTTGGGAGCAGGTGGTTGGAGGAAGACAATCTGTTTGTGGCTTCATTGTATTGTGTCTTGTGATTGTCTGGTGTTATCTTTGATTTTTATTGACAGTGGCGTCTGGGTGGTTTTCTCCACCCAGTGGTCTGGCACACTTTCAAGAGGGAAATATTCTTAAGTAGGATGTAAAATCCTAAGCAAACAAACAAACATATCATGCAGTTGTTGATTTTTGTGTTATGACACAATGTGAGGCTGCTTATAATGATTATGTTTGTATATAACACTAAGCAAGTTTAACTTTACCCATCTATGGCTTTGCATAGGCCTACGAAAGGAATAAATTAACAAGTTGACAATCTCAATAATTCTACTTTATTTAATAAAGTGTGCTGATAATAAGATGTGAAATCTTAAGGAAAGTGGCGTTAAGTAACACAATCTTCCATTTGTAATAAATTAATTTTTTTACCTTTCACTTTACCTACAAAGCGGGAAATGGAATCAATGGAAACCTGTCAACATAAAATCGTTGGCAAGTATATAGTGAATAAATGAAAAGATAAATTTGTTTGTTTTATGTGTAACTGTAAATAAGATTTGTAGACGAACTTATCATTTAGACAGTGCTGATAAGTTTATCTTACCCCAACTGATCTAACAGATTTTTGTCAGCTGAAGGCTTTATTGAGATTGTAAACTATTTCTTGTTTTTATTGCTTATACTTATTATTTATTTATTGAAGAACTTTAATCGAGATATAAAATAATATATGGTTTGAAAAGTTCACCATACAATTGAATTAGGGATTTTTCTCTGGCCAGGTAAAAATAGCTGTCAGAACACTCAGAACAAACTGCTGTTAACTGTCTATTTATTCCAACTCACTTTATTGTCATCCTCTTTAAGTTTTATGGTGCTTTATATCAGTTTATTACCTCTAATTCCAGAGAATGTCAAATTTTAGCACACATCTAGGTGCTATTCCCCCATATGCACAAATAGCAGAAGCTTGTAACACTTGGCGTAACTATGGTGATATTCAGGACTCGTGGGATAGTGTCACATCTATTGTAGATTTCTATGGCAAAAATGAGGGAAATTTTAGCGGGGTAGCAGGCCCCGGTAGATTTAATGATCCAGATATGGTGAGTAAAGAAAGTATTGAGAAACAAATGATCTCTGTATAATTTTGTTTGTCACCATTTACTGACATGATTTACTATTTGGGTTTTCCAATTCAGATTAATTTGAGCAATGGATATATACAGATATGTTGTTTTAACTTGAAGGTATTTTGACCAACATTGTACTTTATGTGACCAAAATGTCTTTAGAAATAGTGTCAAGTAAAACAATGTATGTAGGCCCTACAACAAATATTGTTTGTTATCAACATAAAGTATTTTCTTATCACATTCTTGAGGGATTCAATAGATCAGTTATGTATAACATTCCATGTTAAAGTGTGTTGCCGACATGTACCTGTACATGTAGAATCTGGTACCAGGTAATTAAAGGTGGACTTGTTTTTGCAGTGTATTTTTATTTTTTCAAATTGTGGAACCCAAATCAGTGGTAGTGTCTGAATTCATTTCACACTCTTGCACAAAACTACCTTCAATTCTCTCCCTCCTTTCAATCTCACCAACCCCCACCCCCTGTCCCAAACACATATTGCCTGTCAAAATGTTGTCATGTGATAGTAAGTTTTGAACATTAAGAATTCAAATCAAGAAATTCAACTTTGAGGATTAAAAACAGAAAACAAAGAGTTTAAAGTTTTTAAAAGGTGAGGAGATCAGACCATGGCTGTTTCACGTGTAAACATGCCGTCTGGCTAATCAGCCCTAATTGTCTGTCTCTGTTAGTCTAACTATACTGTGATAGCGGAGACGTGTAATATGTGGAGAAATCATGGCGATATACAGGACAGCTGGGACAGTGTTACCGCCATTATTGACTATTATGGAGAGGATGCTACAAATTTTGCCTCGTCTGCAGGGCCGGGAGGTTTCAACGATCCGGATATGGTAAAATAAAGATTGAAACTGGATCAAACAGCCAATTTATACACTTATGAACTCTAGTGAAATTTTATAACACAATTATTTTCATCAAACTTGACACGTACCCACTCTCCCTAAATGTTGAACAATATCCAACTGAAGATGGAATTCCAAATTTTCTAAGTGAGAATTCTAGGGGAACTTCACATAGGTTGGAGAACACAAAAAAAAAAACTTGTCTGGTCTCCTTGGAAAATTGAAGATGATTGTCTTATTCAATGAATTATATTTAATAAATTGATGTAGTTATTATACTAAGATATGAATGGACTGTCTTTTTATTTCAGTTGATACTGGGCGATTTTAGTTTGAGCCTATCCCAGCAGAAAGCCCAGATGGCCATGTGGTGTATGATGGCCTCCCCTCTCTTTATGTCCAATGATCTGAGAAAGATGCCAGCAGCATCCAAAGCCATCCTTCAGAATAAACATGCCATTAGAGTGAACCAGGATCCATTGGGCATACAAGGCACAAGATTATTCAGTGTAAGTAAAATTTTTTGATCAGAGCAGAAAAAAAATATCATGATCCAGTCCGATTCTTTAAGTGGCATTTAGAAGTTGGGAGTATATAAAACATGGAAAGACTTAAGTATGGATAACAACTTCTTAATTTATTGGATACTACGTTTCTATCTCATTTCAGAG
>JARFOD010031721.1:0-10579 GCA_031763545.1 Mopalia muscosa
ATTTTTGTCCGTCGTCATATAAGTGAAATACCCTTGAGTACGACGTTAAACACCAATCAAACAAACAAACAAACCCAAGCTAATGAATCAGATCACAAAAGTATTTTGAAGTACATGTATACTGAAACTGTCAGCTGTGAAAGAACATAACATTCTATTTATAATGTATCCTATTTTGTTGTTTCTGCTGACTGTGCACCTCTAAAGTTATCCATTGATTTGTAATTATTATTCTGCAGGCTGCTCGAGAGTCTTGGGCTGAAACTTTATGGTCAAATCTGAACATTCAAGTTCTACAAGAGGGTATTGATGGCTTATTAAAAAATCTCAGAAAAATGCCTAAAGATGTGAAAAATATGGCTGTAGGACGAACACTGGATGAAAAAATGAAGGAGTTCAAAGATGCTTTGCCTCTATTCGGTGACTTGAAAGATGAGGCTCTACGAGAACGGTAGGTTTCTGTTGAAGGAGAATAATCAACTGTTATTATTTGACATTTTAGATAATTGTTGCTATCAATTTCTTTGCTTCAGAAAGGGATTGTAAAAATATACCCTGGTTTTTGGCTAACCAGCAGAGGGTTAAGAGGGAGCTTCCTGTTGCCCTGGTGTTCTCAGAGCTACACAAAGCCAATCTGTAGGTGATGTCATTGTATTGTCATTAGTTGTTGCCAGTGACATCATGGGTGATTTCCATCGCCCATTGTTCATGTTGTCACAAGTGTAACAACATGAAATATGACATTAACCCAATGGAACCCAATTTGCTTCAGTTGGCACTGGAGGGAAATAAACTCTCCAACACTATGGAAATGCTTCACATCCTTGTTGTGCTAGTGTCACATTTTGTTGGAATACACCACTACCGTAAAAGTGAAACACCCAATCAATCAATATTGTAATGATGAAATATATCATCTGAGACAAAGTTGTTGTAATAACTAGAGTTGTTGATATTACAGGCATTGGAAGGAGTTGATGACAAAGACAGGCCAGAAGTTTGACATCAACCCTGACACCTTCACTCTAGCTAATGTCTTCTCCATGGAGCTCCATAGGTTCCAGGACACCATAGCTGAGATTGTTACCAGTGCCAGCAAAGAGATGAGCATTGAAAAGGTCAGGGGATGGAAAGTTTGGATGTATCTCAGACTTGTTAAATGATCCATTTGAATTGATACCATTTTTAAATTCAACAACCTCATGCCTACATCAGTTTAGGCATGTGATTTTGCTCCAGTCTAAATGTTCTGCTTAACAATGTAGTTTACAAGAATGATTCTGTCTCTCTAAGCTCATGAAAATATTTGTATGCCTCAACAATGCAGTTTATAAGAACGAATCTGTTTTGTATGGGAAATATGTTTTGTAAGATGGAATTATTACATGAGCCTTTGTGTGACTTTTGTTGCTCATTTGATAAATCATAAAGAACATTTTGAGGTCCTTGACAAAGGGACCTAGATTTAAAAGAACATAATGAAAAATGTGACTTACGATAGCATAAGACCATCATCATAGAGAAAGAAAGTTATTACACTTTGAGGTTTGACATTACCATAGAAACATAAATAACAACACTTTGCTCTTAAATCTTTGCAGGGTGTAAAAGAGGTTGAAGAGACATGGAACAATATGAAGTTTTCCGTGACATCTTACATGAAGGGCACATCAAATCGTGGCTATATTCTGGGGGCTGTGGATGAAGTTTTACAGAATCTCGATGACAGTGCTATGAATCTGCAGAGTATGTCAGCCTCTAGATTCATCGGACCATTCCTAAACCAAGTCCAGAACTGGGAGAAATCTCTCTCACTCATTTCTGAAGTGCTGGATGTAAGTTCTGCAAATGTCATCTTTTAATGTTTTTGCTTGAGGCCACTACAAACTTTTCTATTTCAAAACATCCGTCATCATATAAGTGAAATACCCTTGAGTTCGACGTTCAACCCCAATCAATCAATCAATCAATCCAACAATCTATTTCAAAACAAGACAATGTTCAGTTTATTTGCATACCAATTTGATTGATTTGTTATCACATTGAAACTAGTTTCACAATGTCATATCTTCTTCCATGTATTTCAGAACACAACTTCTGTCATTCTTGTTTTATTTTTTTATCAACAAACTACAGCTCTCCAAAACTTATCTTGACATAATTTAGTGTAGCAGTTAATATTTATGAAGAGCAAAGGGGAACCTTTTTCTTGATATTATCAATTTTAAAAAATGTCAAATTTAGCTTTATTAAAGAATATTTTTTGGCACATGTATTACACAAATTCTTTTCTAACATTGGAAAACATAAACTGGTGTATGGTAAATATACATTAGCATGCTTCTGGTAAGCTCGTCTTTGTCCTCTATGTAGGTATGGATGGTTGTGCAGAGAAAGTGGATGTACTTAGAGGGGATCTTTATAGGTGGAGATATCAGATCACAACTCCCTGAAGAGGCCAAGAAGTTTGATCAAATTGATAAAACATTCAAAAAGGTGAAATATACGACAATATTATTGACACTATAAAACCTTAAACTTAACGTTAAATCTATGGGTTTTTTGTTTGTTTGTTGTCTTTCCATTTTGTCAGCTAAAACAATAAGCAATTGATGTTTGCATTCATACTAATCAAAATTAGCTTTGAATTGATTGAAAATGGAACAATTTTGTACATATTATTTATTTTCTTATTTTAAAGAAAAAAATTGTGCTGTATAATGGAAATTTAAATCCATTTGGAGGACCATTTTGAAAATCACTGTTGTGAAATGTTATCTTCTTTAAATAAAGCTTTTATATAATTCATTTGTCCCTTTTGTCTGTTGCAGATCATGAATGAAACACAGAAGCAGCCAATCATAAAGATATCTTGTCACGCAGCCAATCGTTTGTCAGATCTTCAGAATCTCAGTGCTGGGTTAGAGAAATGTCAGAAATCTCTCAATGATTATCTGGACTCAAAAAGAAATGCTTTCCCTCGATTCTTCTTCATTTCTGATGATGAGTTACTGAGTATCCTGGGTAGCAGTGATCCGGAGTGTGTCCAGGAACATATGATTAAGGTAGAGTTTAACATTCCATACCACAGTTATTGCTCAGTGGTGGGCGTGTTGGACTGCTGATTCTCCTTCAGGCTCCCTATGAACCTCTCATGAATGAGGGAGCCTCCCACACAAGGCCTGGGGACAGTTGCTCAGAGCCGTATTAAATTTAATCCTGTATTAGATGACGTCACACCATACTGAAGGTTAATCTCTAGCCCAGTGTTAGCTTTTTAATCTGGTGCTTTCGAGAAAATGGCTCCAGGTTGTTGTAGGCTTTCTGACATCCTGTGAATAAGGGAGTCTCTCACACAAGGAGACCTGACTGTTGCAGGGTTGGTGGTTTTTCCATTAAGTTTTTCGCCATATCAAGTGAGGCAGAATAAAAGTGGACAATCTATCAAATATGTGAAATACTCTTATTGTACAATATAAACCAACATTCAAACTCCCCACCAAAAAACACACACACACATGCAAACTTTGAAAAAATAAAACATCATTGAATACCTACCAAGATTACAAAGATGCAATTACACTATTTGGAGCTAATCTCTAATAAAGATTCACTAATAATTTTTGGAAATCCCAACTGGTCAGAAACTTGCATTCAGCTCTTTTCTTACTAAAGGTAACATGCATCTGTATTAACAGTAAGGTTACTACGGCAGCCCACAACTGATAATTTACAATCGTATCAGTCTTTCTTTCTAAGTTTTCAGTTTGCCTTGGTTGATGTTGAGAACTGTATTGTTGAAGAAGTACACATACAATGTAATCGTGTTTGAATAAGAGTTGTGAGGGCTTCAACACATACTTAAATAACTTAAATACCATTTTATTTCTGTTTTAATGTAAATAAAGTGAAAATATGTGATGTATATGTCTATGCTGAAACAATGGAAGACAAAACAAACAATGAAAACTAAAGCAGCAACAATTCTCCATTAATTCTATTATGAATATATAAATAAATTGTGCTACGTTTTTTTGTTCGATGCTACAGATGTTTGACAATATCTCCAAGTTGAGGTTTACTAAGGGTCCGAATAATGAGTCTCTGGCCAGCGCTATGATCTCCGGTGAAGGGGAGGTAATGGACTATCGGGAAGCAGTAGCTGCGGAGGGTCGAGTTGAGGATTGGATGACAGGTGTCCTCGAGGAAATGAGGAGGACAAATAGGCTTATCACTAAAGAGTCAATATTCTTCTACTGTGCTAACAATAAGCCCAGGTATGGTTTGTTTTCTCACAGAATATACAGTACTATTTCATTTTTTTGTCAATACAACCATGTCTGGGAAGATAATGATATGATTTTTAATATAAATAACATATTTTTCACAAGGTGGTTGAAAGAATGTTTTATTTCTAAAGAGAAACAAAATTGCTGATTTCTGGAGAAGTTTGGTAATTGTTTTGTATTTTTGTATTGTTTTTTTGTTGTGTTTTATAAATGCTATGTAACTATACTATGCTATAAATCTGTGTTTGGGGCGTAAATCTGTGTTTTGGGGGACTGTTTATCATAAAAACTTACTGATTGTCATATCTGACCTGTCTGACTTTTCTCAGAGTGAAGTGGATGTTTGACTATCAAGGTATGGTTGTGCTAGCGGCTAACCAGGTCTGGTGGACATGGGAGGTGGAAGATGTCTTCATGAAGGTTAAGAAAGGAGCCAAAACAGCTATGAAAGATTACGCCAAAATACAACATCATCAGATAGATGACCTTGTTGTACAGGTGGGTATTCTTCTTGTTCTGCAGGTAGCTGGCTGGCCCTACTTTAGGCTGGCATTGACACACATGAAATGAATTTATACAATTTTAATATTCTTTATTATATTGATAAGATTATGTAATTACCTAAAGAATACCATATACCAAAAGAATTGTTTGATATAAAAACAAATTGATGATAATTCAAATCAAACCAGTTCTTTTTTCCTTCAGATCCGATCTCCATTATCCAAAAATGACAGATCAAAATTCAATTCTGTTCTGATCATTGATGTACATGCCAGAGATATTATAGATGGATTTGTCAGGGACAGGTCAGTGGGCATTAGTTCTCCTCCATTCTTTTATGGCATGGACATTTTTTTACAGTTGTGATTGACCCATTGTGTGACTGCATAATGCAAAATAGTGGAAATCATTGGCACCCTTGTTTTATAAATAAAATAAACTTAAGTACTTTCTTTAACTAAACGGTGTGTAACAAGTGTCTGTGATTGCCTTTCTTATGACATTAATGAAAAGATTTTTGATTTATACCAGAATTTGATGGAGGTATTATCAAGGTCTTCAGATAAATTAAATATTCCAGTGTTTTATTTTCTTATCCTAGAAAGTGAAAGTAAAACATCGATTCTAAGAAATGTGGAAAGGTGACCTCAAAAATTGCTAAGCAGAATTTTTATTTGGTTTCATTTGAGTCTCAGCAGAACTATGAGTCTACCAGTAGCTATAAGCTAAACTAAACTTAATTTGGATATAAACATTGTAAATCGAATACATAGGCTTGTTACTTCATATTTAAAAACTGTAACTTTAGGATTTAATTTAAGAGTAAATGTTTATGAATTAAGAATGAGAGAATATATTAAAGACATTATTTGCTTTTAGTATCTTGGAGGCTCGTGAGTTTGAGTGGGAGAGTCAGTTGAGATTTTACTGGGAGAAAGAGATTGATAATCTGACAGTGTCTCAGTGTACGGGAAAGTTTGACTATGGTTATGAGTATATGGGGCTGAATGGTCGCCTTGTGATCACACCCCTTACTGACAGAATTTACCTCACCTTAACACAGGTATGTATAGAAACAAACTATGTATAATAACTGAAGCCATATTCCCATGGGGCTAGACATCACTTCTTTGAAGCTTTGAACAAAAGCTAGAAACTTGAAGCCACTTGTTGTTTATGTGAAGCTGGTCTTACTATTAGCAACTGTTTCACAATTCTGCAACAGTATCTCTTATCCTTGTGAATATTGTCTTTTATGTAGAAATTAGTGCCATTCTGTTTTAAAAAATAGAAAATGCATTTTAATGCAATCATATTTTTATTTCTTGTATTTTATTGTTTCCCACGTAAACATTTGTTGACTTACAAAGTGTTTAAGAGTGAGCCCCTTATAAGATTATAAGAATTTCCACATCTTTACCTGAAAACTGTAAATACATCTATATTTACACACAATTGACATACAGCAATTTGTGAAATGACCCCTGTTATTATCTGGTATTTTGTTATCATCTCTGTTAATGGATCTCTTGGATCTGTATGATTATGAGTCAATAAACTAAAGTTAACTAAACTATGTTTTAGCAAACTGATTGCTGTACCATGTTCTCTTTGTAGGCGTTATCAATGAACTTAGGAGGGGCCCCAGCTGGACCCGCTGGTACCGGCAAAACAGAGACCACCAAGGATCTGGCCAAGGCTCTGGGTCTACTCTGTGTGGTAACAAACTGTGGAGAGGGAATGGACTTCAAGGCTGTGGGGAAAATCTACTCTGGGTTATGTCAGTGTGGGGCCTGGGGATGTTTCGATGAGTTTAACAGAATTGATGTCTCTGTCTTATCAGTCATCTCCACACAGCTGAAAACCATTCAGAATGCTCTAATTCTCAAACTCAAAAGATTTCATGTAAGTTTGACTAATGTTTTTTTTTTTTTTTTAAATATATTTGTGTAAATTATTTTTTTTTATGTTTATATTTTTTGCGCCATTATTATTGTTATACAACAATAAAAACACAACTAAGTTTTTTTCGAACACTTTTGTGAAGGTATTATCATTATTTTGTAATAGCAATTGGAAATTTAACCTATTTTTTTTAATTTTTTTTTTTTATCATGAACTTTGAAAGAAAGGAATACAATCTATTTGTCTAATTTGAACCCAAGGGCCCAAGCTAGACCTCAAGAACATAGTTATATATATATATATCATTGTCAAAGAATTGAATAAATATTTGACCCTTCACTGTTACAGTTTGAAGGTCAAGAGATCAGTTTGGACCTACGAGTGGGTATCTTTATCACAATGAACCCGGGTTATGCAGGTCGTACAGAGCTGCCCGAGTCCGTGAAGGCCCTCTTTAGACCAGTGGTGGTCATTGTACCAGATCTACAACAGATCTGTGAAATTATGTTGTTCTCTGAGGGATTCCTGATGGCTAAGGTTTGTACTGGATATCATGTTTGTCATGCTGCTAACTAATCTGATTTTCTTTCAGTTGACAATACTCCAGAAATAAGATCGTAGAAAATATTAAGCGTTTTAGTTATTTACAGGGATTGTACTGTCCTGCAATAACCAATTTCTGCTCCTTGAAACTTCCAGAATATTCCATATAAGTTTTCAAGAAAAGTACCATTATGATTATAGATGCGAAGAAAAAAAAGATTAAATTGTGATTAATAACCTCCAAATGACACTGGACCCTTTGTTAAGATCTTGAACAATTTTTTTATTCAAATTTAAACAATAAAAGCTCCCTGGAAAAAAGGCAAATTTATCATTGAAAAAAACATTTGATGAATTAGGATCACAAAACAAATGATTGAGAAAATTAAAGAGTATAAGTAAACCATCTTCAGTAGAAATAGAGAGAGAATAACATGATCTGATTCTTTTCAAATCAAAAGTAAGTGTACAAATGTTAAAGTCTCACAACGAACTTTTCATATTTTATGAATTTGATCTGATTTTTCTCTACAACTAAAGTATGAGCAAATATTCTGTTGAATATGAAAAGTTTCTAATCAAAGGCGTTGATTATATTTTTTGTATTTAGTCTCAAATATTTTGTCATTACTTGTACATATGGCTTGAATTTGGTTGCAGGTTTTGGCCAAGAAGATGACGGTGTTGTACAAACTGGCCAAAGAACAGCTCTCCAAACAGTACCATTATGACTTTGGTCTGAGAGCTCTGAAATCTGTGCTCGTAATGGCAGGAGAACTGAAACGAGGCTCAGCAGAACTACCGGAGGTTTGTCTTTTTCATCATGTTCTCAGCTTCTGTTCTGTCAAACTAATGTACTTCTGAATATAACAAAAATTAGCTATTGGAGTTAGACTCAAAAGCTGCTTTAATTTTTTTTCTTTTAAGGTCTGCATTGGACTGTAATTGTAAAAAATTAGAAAATAATTTGACTGTGGTGGGGATCAGCACAGGGGCTTAGCCAAAAAACAACAGTAAGGTGTCCAAAATGGTCATTTTGCCTATCTCCTGCATGTTAAAGTTTCTTCAAACTGGGTGTCCACATGAGGCCATTTTTTCAATTCAGGGTGTCCAAAGGATGAGTGGACACCCCTCTGTCTAAGCCATCATGCCCCTTATTCTTCCACTATTATTGCTTCTATTTATTGAACTAAATAATCTCGAGTCTGGCATAAAAATATTTGCCAATCAGTTAAATATAATTTTGTCAGCTGCTTAAAAAGAAGAAAGTTAATGTAGATAGTTGAACATGCTGATACATAAACTGTTTTTCTTCTCTGTTCAGGATGTGGTATTAATGAGAGCTCTTCGTGACATGAACTTACCAAAGTTTGTGTTTGAAGATGTGCCATTATTTCTGGGTTTGATTGGAGATCTCTTCCCAGGACTGGACTGTCCTCGTGTTAGATACCCTAACTTCAACGATGCTGTCGAGGGTGTGCTTGCTGATAACAACAATGAACAACTTCCCCAACAGGTTGGTTTTTCAGGTTTTTGTGTCTCCATATCTCTTTCAAGCTGTAACAAAGTTGTTTTTATGAAATCATTTACAGTAAATTGTAATTGATTTCCTACATGTATTTGGGTTACATGCAAATCTATGAAACAGTTTTCAATTTTTTATTAATGTGACAATATTACATCAATGTTTTAAAGGCTACATCATACAGAACAAGTGTAATAGTTGTGTTAAAGATACCATTTTTATTGACATATATGACTTGTTTCCCCAGGCTGACAAGGTGGTACAGATGTATGAGACTATGCTGACTCGGCATACCACCATGATAGTGGGGCCAACAGGAGGTGGAAAAACTGTTGTCATCAACACTTTAGCACAAGCTCAAACAAGGTATTATTTATACATCTGTTTAATAATAAAGAAAACAGATTAATATTATAACGATTTTTTAAAATCATCTCTCATGCCATGACTCTGGTGATGGGGTACCTGTTCACAATCATCGGTGGACCATGAGTATCAGTAGAGGGAAGTTCACACCTCTGCTCTCAGAAATCACTTTGTATCCATAAGTCTTCCCATCTTGGAGACTTTTGAGCATGACATAAAATGCCAATCAATAAATCTGTCATTGTCACCTGATATTCTTATCACACTGTTTTTTTTTTTTTGTAGACTGGGAATTACCACCAAAATGTGGACCCTGAATCCGAAAGACCGGAGTGTTATTGAACTGTATGGTATTCTCGACCCCGTTACACGGGACTGGACTGATGGATTACTATCAAATATCTTCAGGGAAATCAACAAACCTACAGACAAGAGTGAGAAGAAATACATTGTGTTTGACGGTGATGTTGATGCATTGTGGGTAGAAAACATGAACTCTGTCATGGATGACAACCGACTGCTCACACTTGCTAATGGGGAACGTATTCGGCTCCAGAAACACTGTGCCCTTCTCTTTGAGGTAATTTTTAGATTATTTTACTGTATTATGTATTGAATTGTTCTTATTCCTCATACATCTAAGTCAATAATACAATTTTGGTTGAAATGCCTCCCTAGAAAAAAAAAAGTTTCTGAACCACTTAATTTAAGCGGGTTAACTATAAATAACCTATTGAACTCCCTTTCTTTACCCAGCTCTGGGATTAAGGCTTCTTGTTAGATACAAGTATTATATTAGCGAAAATTTTAATGGACACTATTTTGTTGGCCCTGATGTAGGTTGGAGACCTTCAATATGCCTCTCCCGCCACCGTGTCTCGATGCGGCATGGTTTACGTTGATCCGAAAAATCTTGGGTATGAGCCTTACTGGAAGAAGTGGATAAGTTTGAGAAGTAACAAGACTGAAAAGGAAGCTTTAGAACTCCTCTACAAGAAGTATGTGCCGTGCCTCATTGACATGGTGATTGAAGGAATTGTGGATGGAAGACAAGTGGATAAACTCAAAACTATTCTACCCCTGACCAATTTGAACTTGGTGAGTTCTTATTGTATTAAATTCTGTTAGTTTTCTGGTAAATAGTTTTTTTGAGACGTAACATTTTTTTTCCAAAGAGTAAAAAAAAAAACAGTTATTGAACAAAATTGTACTTCATAAATAAGGTTGCTGTGATTTATTTCTGTACAAAAGTAACGGTGACAGAAACAGACATCTGAAAATATACAATTGTATTGTATTAGTCAGTTTTCATTTAAAGCTAAGGACATGTCGACCTGCGATCCACTGAAACTGAGGACAACTGGACGCAACCGACCTGGTCGTCACGAACATGTCGACATTTTAAAAAACGCTTGCGATTCACTGCAACTGGACATCACAGAACGGG
>JARFOD010031732.1:0-24088 GCA_031763545.1 Mopalia muscosa
CAGGACATGCTAGTACATCAGATCGGTATTTCTAATAATTTCCCACGACATGCTAGTACATCAGATCGGTATTTCTAATAATTTCCCACGACATGCTAGTACATCATATCGGTATTTCTACTAATTTCCCACGACACGCGGGTACGTCATATTCGTAATTCTACTAATTTCCCACGACATGTTATTACATCCTATCGGTATTTTTACTTATTTCACACGACATGGTAGTACATCATATCGGTATTTCTACATCATATCGGTATTTCTTATAATTTCCCAAAGCATGCTGGTACATCATATCGGTAATTTTTATAATTTCCCACGACATGGGACATATTTCTAATCATTTTACACGAAATAATCGTTGACCATAGCTTTATTTCTAATAAAATTTCCACTTAATACTCCTACATTTTCGGTCTTTCTATAATTATTTTCCATAAAATAATCGTCAATTATATCACTATTTATAATAATTTCCCCAAAAAAACTTTTGAGCCTTGTGTGGGGTTGTAATTGAGCTTGTGTGGGTTCCAAGTATTTATGTTTGTGGCTGAGTTTTAAATTTCCAAATGGAAAAAATTGTTGTTGAAATCTTTCATAAGCAAAAATGGCCATATGCCAACAATAGTCCAGGGTAAACGAACCCTGAACAATATCCAATACTGGAAACGGAAGATTAAATTTGTCAATATATTATATTAATTTTCCCATAACATAGATATTTGCTACCTTTAGATAGATTTGAAGAACCTTAAATTAAGTCGCTTAAAAGTTGGTTCAAAATAAGAGATTAGAGCACATATGATGACACGTGTATACTTACAATACGATTCGTCTATCGTGTAAGGTACAATTCGGCTCATCCAGATGGAGTCGTGATCCCGCACGGCATTCCGTCTCTGTTAAAATAAATCACACGAAAATATCATTTCAAATTAGTTATAAAAACAAACCAAAAAAATAAAAAATAAAAAACAATAAACAACAACAAAAACAAAACAAACACAACAAATTTACACGATTCAGGAACGTCCATCTTAAGAGGGGAATACATGTTTCGATGAGGAGTTTCCACGTTTTTATTTTCATATTATCGCTTGTTCTATATGGTGTTTACTTCATACCGCGTTGAACAGACAGTTTTTTTTCTTTCTAATTACGGAATCAAATATTTTGGGTGCATGCTTTGGCAATGATTGCAAAAGCCAAAAATTAAATTGAAATCAATCATTCTCCATATGCCTATTAAATGAGAGCAAAATTAGAGTTATATGTCAGTACTAATACAGTATAAAGACTGTTCATCATAGTTACGCTATTATTATGACAATTGTTAATTTTGACTAATGCTATACTTACAACATCCATCAAGATATCTCCTTCCATTAAGTAGCGGTTATCCACTCCTGAAATTACACAAAAAACAGAATCATTGGATTATAGTAACACAATCATATTATATGACAATAATTTTTACTCGTTCGCTCATTTGTCAATTAGTTCATTCGTTCCTTGGTTCATTTGTTCATTTGATTGTTGATTCACTCATTAATACGCTCATTGATGCATTCATGCATTCAATCATGCATTCAATCATGCATTCATTTGTTCGTTCGTTCGTTCGTTCGTTCGTTCGTTCGTTCGTTCGTTCGTTCGTTCGTTCGTTCGTTCGTTCATTCATTCATTCATTCATGCGTTCATTCATTCATTCATTCATTCATTCATTCATTCATTTATTTATTCGTTCATTCATTCATTCGTAAATGCATTCATTCATTTATGAATTGACTGGTGTTTTACGCTGTGCATGTGGGTATTTCACTTATATGACGACTGTGTATTCCACCAATAACGGTCACTTGCACAAGTGTTATGAAATTAATCGGCATCCAGTGCCAAGTAAAGATAGCATTGCTACTCTCCAAACAAAGTACCCTTAGCCAGAGGGCAACGTGCTTCCTAGAAACTATTTTAGATAAAGTTTGAATCAGATGGTACGTTTGACTGCTTTGCGGTTGAATGTTTATGCTCTTATTTTGTATATATTTTGTATAACTGAAGAAAGAAAATGTGCTTGCCTCCATTGGGATTCGAACCCACGACTTTAGGGTATTATATATATTCATTTCTTAAATAGGGATTACCATACATGGAACGAATGCTGGTTCCGACGGCCGGATCTCCCGGTGGGGTTTGATGGATGGCAAGCTGTCGATTCCACTCCTCAAGAAGTCAGTGAAGGTCAGTTTCTATAGAAAGACAAGACCATTCATCAAGAACGAATTTCTATGTTGAAGTACTTCATAAACAAAATCAGTCAACCAAAAATCAATCAACCAAAAGTCAGTCCATCAAAAATCAATCAATCAAGATCATGCTAACCAAAGAAGGATCCATCCATTGATCAATCAAACAATCAATCGATCAATCAATAAATTAATGGATAAATCAATCAATTAATCAATCAATCTATTAACAAATCAATCAATGATCCAATCAATCAATCAATCCAATGAATAAATCATTTTCTTGTATTTTGATTTTAGGTGTATTTACCTGTGGTCCAGCACCCGTCAAGGCCATCAAAGAGGGACAGCTGTACATGCCGTATGACGCTAAGTATATATTCGCTGAACTTAACGGTGACAAACTGCATTGGACGGCTGACCCAGAGGGAAACATGGCCGTCATCGGAAGCGAACGGTCAGCCGTCGGCAAAAATATCAGCACAAAGTCAGTATGTGCCATCTCCAGAGATGACCTCACACAGCAGTATAAATATACGGAAGGTACGATGTCCTATACCCGGTACTCTTAGAAAAATATTGATCTAATGGAACCCTTTAGGGTTCTTCAGTCATAGCTCGGGTGGAACCCTGATTTGTTCTCTTTGGAACTCTTAAAGCATCTGTTTTAAGTATATCTCCCTTTTTTCTGATATCTCTTTTCTAAAGAACCCTCAAACAACCAATATTTCTAAGACAGTACTAAGGTTTATATGTTTGTAAAGGGTTCGGATCGACAACCAAGTGCACTTCCACTCATGTAACATTTTTGGAAAATGCAACGAAGGGAAAAGTATACCAAAAAAAATGAACGCAGGGCATACCTTGAAAGAAATTGGAAACCATCAATGGTGTTGTCTGCGTCCGGAAATCACATAGTGCTTTTTTACAAGATTTCCATTTGGGTTTCGACTGTATTTGAGCAAGGAACTGTTTGAAGTGAACAATCCGTTGTCATAGCAGTGACATAGTCATGAATACCACATTAAACTCAATCAAGGACACAAACAAACGTATACATTCATGATGAACTTCCATATGTAGTAACCCTAGTATTTTACACTGATCTGTTGTAATGGTAACCTTTCTCCAAAGGACGCCCTTAAGCTTTATGGTTAAAAAAGGGTCATGTGACCTCTTGTGCTTATTGTTTCTTTATAATAAGGTTTAGGTTATGTTAGTACAAAGTTATTGAAAACACACAGAGCTATCTTGTTTGCTCTGTCCTAGGGGGTGGGGACTAATGTAACAAATGAGGGCCTAAATAGTCTAGATTATGCTTGATAATTTCATACAAGTTAAATTTGTTCAGTTGCCAAATGAAAAAAAGAGCCGCATATAACATCACAAGTCCTAACATTTTCACTTTTGATTAAACCTCTCCTCTACGAGGAGGTGAGAATGTTAACGTTGACTATCATTTATATTCTCATCTTCTCATATAAGAGAAGTTTGGTCAAAACGATTAGAATAAAAACAACATGTTCATTATTTATTGTATTCTTTGTTGTAGGATCCAATGAATCTACTAAGGTTCTAGAGTCAGCTTCTCGGCAGTGCTTCCGAAGAGTACCGGACCTTCCCGAAACGAATAGCCAAGATGTGGAGTTTCAGTTCAGCGGCGAAGGGCATCGCTCTGGCGACATTGGTGTTGTTCTGAAAATGCGGAACAGTGCAGAAGACGGACGGATAGTAGACGTGAATATGTGTGCGGTGTCTACCATGTACACAGGCGTGCCCTTAACACACCTTAAAGATTCCAGCGTCTCTACCGTGATAGAATCTCTTTCAGGTAAATTATCTCATCGAATTCCATTTCAAACTAATCGACATTTCTCTATTCGTTTTCGCGAGCGTTTCTATAGTGGACCAGTCTAAGACATCTCTTGACGCTTTACCAGGTCATCGCGCATTAATTTCCTTCAATATTTCGGATGGCAAATGTCGCAGAACGGCAAATACAAAAATGGCACAACATGAGTGCCCTGGTGCTTCTTAGAGTCAATTACTCGACGTAGGAAGTTGAATTGATTACATTTTAGAAACCATGACATAGCAATATTTTGACCAGAAGTTGTATAACCCAGTCCGCGAAAAGTAGGCCTACCATTCTTTTGATTGGTTACGATTGGTTACGCCAAAGTTACCTTATTAAAAACAGCCTCATTCTGCACAGTGAGTTTCACAATGGCTGAAGAGGAATACCTCATAAGATTTATGATACCCAATATCGCATCATAAGGGGGGGTGGGGGTGGGGGGGGGGATTAACTAATGAATGCACAGTGGATGAGGCATGTTTTTTAACCCAAGTATATTGCATTATTAAATACACATATGCCGGAAAATTATATTTTGTATCGGTGAAGCCATATTTCCATTTTCATTTTCACCAAGTACAGGCTGCTTATGTTACAGAAAGTCAGGTTGTGTTGTCCCTGAAATGCACGGAGTACATCAACAGCGTGGAAGCTGACGCTCACGTAACTGTCTACGTCAACGCTTACGTCAAGGAGACGGGCCAACGTTTCCTACAGCGTCAGACATTCTGGATAGATAAGCAACATTTAGACTTAGAGGTGGGTATTTTTATTTTTTATTATCAAAAAGTTGTTTTTGTTTTAAAATGTAAAATTTGAACGAAATCATTGGTAAGTAAATTAATGCTGTGGGTATACCCAGAAGTCTTTTTAGCAGAAGTATGAAACCAGCCATTACCCAGTCTCAACAGCATTGTGACCAGACCACCGCTGATTAGATTAAAAAGTGTCCCCTTCCCCCTAGACATAGAGAAACATTGAAAGACATAAATTTGATGTGGAATCATTGGTAAATCATGGTAACGCCATTTCTACCGCTTTTCAAAGATTATATTTTACCCATAAGGCGTCAATGTATTTCGCTCAGATTCTACAAGTCAAACTGCGCGAAACGAACGAAATCCCAGTTTCTTGTGCAATGAGTCATATATAGCACTATGGAAGTCTACTGAAAGTCACAATGCCGTTGAGACTGGGTAATGGCTGGTTTCATATTGATAGACTTCTGGTATAACTTTAATGAACAGAACATAATAGGTAATGTTATAATGTAACAGCCTTGCAGGGAATAAATTATCTCCTTTGTCAACTTTACCAGACACCCATTAATCTTGTCTGCTTTTATTTTTGAAGGCTCCCACGACCGCTCAAGTTGGTAAATGTTTTGATCTGGTTGTGAGAATTACAAACACCCTGTCCGTGCCGTTAACTGGTGGCCACCTTAACATCGACGGCCCGGGGATACAGAGGGTAGCCTGTGTTAAAGTCAAGTAAGTTAGGATAATGGTCATGGTTGTTTGTTTAATTTGAGTTTTACGATTTACTCAAAGGTGTTTCACTTACATGAGGACCATATGTGTCCACTTCACACTGTGTCTAATTTAAATACGGTGGAAAACATGGAGAAAAGCCGAGGGCTAAAAGACTAGGTGCTTCGCGTTTTCATTGTAGTAGTCGCCATCGGTTGCTCTCTCCACTGTCGATATGTTTTCAGTGCTTTTTAGGATTCAGACCAGTTTAACAGTCGCTAGTTTTTTTTATAGTTTATATATACGTGAATATTATTCTATAGGCCTAGTTTATAAGACAATAGATAATGATGCTGTAAATGACTTTCAAGTCTTTACATCGGTATTTATTATCTATTGCGGGTGGTTGGAGGAGCGTCTTGTTGCCTTGGTGCTCTCGGAGCTAAAGGGGAACAGGAAGTAGATGTCTTTGTGATGTCTGTAGTTTTGGAGTACACCTATGCTACATATTAAGCGATTACTTCAATGCAAACTTATAATCATAATCAATATATTATACATTTTATTTATTTCAATTCCAGAAAGTCAATAGCACCAAATGAAGAAATAAAAGAGACAGTCCAATTAAAACCTAGAAGACTGGGAAGAAAAGAAATAATCGCGAACTTTTATTGCAAACAAATTTCTGATATTACAGGGATAGTGGACGTGGAGTTTATCGCAGAGAGTAAAGTATAAGTTGTTCCCCTTTGTTACTTTACGCTTCATGTCCAATTCTTTCCACACTCTTCCCGTTTCAGAGGTCCTATGAATTTTTATTCTATTGATTGTTGAACGAGACATTTACTTATCATATATGCCTTGTTATCTAACATCTCAACAGTCTTTAAACCATTTTCAGAATCTGTCTTAAGTTGGCTGTATGTGTATGGAAACCTTTTGCGGTCATCGTTTTGTTGTGTTTGAGAAAACGCGATGGCCACATCCAGCTTTCATAGTTTATGTCTTCTTTATCTAAGCGGCTATCTAATCTGTTGGCCCTTGTTGTATTCTTCTGGATATATTGTTCCTCTGGCTCGTCTTGAGTTTAAACGGTTTCCAAGCACTTGTAACTAGGCCTAAATAAGCCACTCTGATATGAAGAACGAAAGTGAGCTCTCTCTTGGTGGATGGTTGAATGCTTCCCTTTTTGGGTATCTTAGAACTCTGTTTATCACGTTTTTGTGTTATTGGGATTTATAATATCCAAATTGTTTCGGGCTTTCGATGTTAACCTAAAAACTCCTATAATTGTTTAATTTTAAAGCTGAAAGACACAGGGGCGCGGCTTAGTGGTAGCGTATTTGCTTACTAATCCTTCTTCGATATACCGTTCAGTCCGTCTGTCGACCATCAGGTACCTGAGTGAGTCACACGATGTGCTCCAGCATTCGCGGGGATGGTTTTTACGAGGTTTCCTCTCGTTTTCCACCATAGTTAAGCAAGGAGCAGAGTGAAGTCAGAGTGAAGCCGAAGTACGACGTTAAACCCAAATTAAAAAAAGACAGAAAAAAGACAAATTATTCAAACAAACGAACCAAAGCTGAAAGTAATGACTTTACAGGAACACTTATAAACATAACTTTAAGGACCCGCATTGTGATGAAACGCATTATTTGTTCTGTCGTTGCTTATAATTATAATGGCCAGCAAGAACAAATCGACAGAATTATAACAATTGATTTTAGTTTCTTGAATATCAATACATTATATTTGCCTACCGATAAAGTTATTTAGCGAGTAACAAATTTACTAACAATTCTATAACCAAGTAATAAATAATTCTGAAAAACCAAGTGAAATCAATCTAATAAACTAAACATAACCACAGCAGAGCGCACTTGTGTAGTTAAAACATGTTTACCTATAAAAGGTGAATTGGTCGTTATAACCAAACCATTGGTGAACTGCTAGTTTATGTTGTAACAATGTAGGAATCCCATTCGGGACATACGGTAATTGAGAATCGCATCTCTATTCGCCAGGTGCACTGGCTATAGTCAGTATAATTCAATCATATTCATTCTGTCTTTTTTAGCAAAGGAGGAACATCATTTTTCCAACATAGCAAAAAAAAAACTAAATATTTTATTGCTGTTTTAGTGCGGCTATTGTTGAAAGTACACTGCCGTCATATAAGTGAAATATTGGCAATAAGTATGGCGCGTATTGCCAATCAATCAGTTGAACAATTAAGCCATCAATCCATTTTGACAATCTGTCGAAAAGAAAAATCTGATGTTAAAACCTATCAGTAAAATTCGATTAAATAGACATATTCCATTGAAATGGAATTGCGTGTGGTTAGAAGGAAGCTTCATGTTGCTCTCGAAGCTAAGGGTCAACAAAAGGTTCTTCTGTTTTGCAATTCTCCGTATTGTTCCTGTTAAAGTCCTATGTTTTTCCTGTGTTGCCTTTGCTTTTTGCCAGTGGCGTTGATGGTGTTCACCCCTTGAACTGGCGCTCAAGCGAGTGAGATCGTCTTAAACATGGCGTCAGACCCCAATCTAACAAACAAAGGCATTGGAAATGGTCACCTGTGTGTGTTGTCAGCACTTGAAACCTGTGCTTATCCAGGGTTAATTAGTTAAGTTTGGAATATGGTAGCTTCTGTGAGAATCGAGGTCATTTCATAGGTGGCTATACTCTTTTGTTACCTGAACCATGTATAATTGCTGATGGGATCTCGTGTATACAGAGCTTTCCTCTCTGTCTAATATTACCATTTGTAAAACGTATATCTAGAACTTTGCCCGTATCCTGATTGGAATCTCTAAATGTTTAGATGTGGCTCCTCGGGTGTGGTTTTTACAAGGTTTCTTTCCCGTTGTCCACCGTTATTAGGCAAGGAGCCAGGAGGATACCAACAAAAAACTAGACGTTGAGAAGTGGGCGTTGTAGCTAACATCAGAAAAGTCATTATTCCTGGCCTATGCAGTTACATTGCAAACGATAAACGTCGGTGACGTCGCCAATATGCGCCATAATGATCGAAGGAAGGCGGAAGAGGGCGGCTTTCAAAGATACTCCTCTACTCGCCCGTCCCTTTGTCTTTTCGGGCTTCCAATTATCAATGAATTTGTGACACCTAACATTTAGAAATTAACTATAATTCGACTATTTCCATTGACATCAGGTTTGCTCAGAATGTTCAGGATTCGTTGTATATTGCTCTGAAGTGTTAGCATTGCGTAATAAAATTAATTTATTTGTGAAATATATGTGTTGTCATATGTCTTGATTTATACCAGGGCCCGGATTCATCAAGCTACTTAATTATTTTTTTAAGTTAAGAAATATTTAGCCAAATTGTGTCTATTGCAAACAACATGAATATGAAAAATTAAGGCTATATTTTAAATATTTTATTTACAATCTATTATTTAGCATTGCAAATGATGTTAATATATTTTAAGTCATGTTTGAACTTTGGGCTAAGTGTTTTTCATCTTCGAGAAATGCTTATGTAGCTTGATGAACAGGGATCCAGAAGTAAATATACCGATTTATTTGTCACATAAGTTTTAGTTGATTTAATAGGTGTGCAATGCTGTTATCATGGGTATTTCAATCAGCTGATGACTATATTGCCGGCGATTGGTGGAATTTATTTTGAATATTCTGAACTGCAATGATGTACCACAGGCTATTCACGAGAGGAAGCAAATAATCACCATTTAGACTATTTCAATAAAAAAAACTCTGAATATCGAATTCATTTTTCTGTATTCTATATTTCATCTTCTCTATGTAGCCATCATTAGGAATATGTCAAACAGTAGAACAAAACAAACTTCTGTACATTTCAGATTTGTAGATTTGCTGGCCACATATAGCAGCTGAAATATAGACTACAGAAAATGCTGATCGTTGTAATTATTGTATTTCAAGCAAAGTTGATCTGTGGTCGTACGTCACTTGACAAAGTTGACTCAAAAGAAAGTTCTTCAGGTTGATTTGCAATGAACGAAAGCTCGTGTCAAAGTGGCTACAACAGTAGCTCAAACTACTGATTTCACTTCCTCTGGTCAACATCAGCAGAGCTGGAGGGAAAGTATTGCCCTTGAAACAAACAAACGGTTTTTCATTTGCCGATGTGACCGAAACCCTCCGGTTGTCTATAGGCTGCCCATTACCCTGCATTCGACATGGGATCACGGTACATTCTGAAACAGAAGCAATTCGAGAAATCAAAGTAATAATACTGAGGCACTTTCCGATAAAGAGACGGGACTTGCCGGCAAACTGCAGGTTTTATTAGTTTTGTAAAGGCAGGTATCGATCGAAGGAAGTGGAGGTGATAAGAAGACCAAAAACATGGCTGGATGTATAGCTTTCTGATTTTCCCACCATTCCTGCGTTTGACGATTTGCGTGGGTTTTTAAGGAGTCGGTTGGTTAGCAATAGGTACGGATGTTTCCCCCTATCTACAAGTTTATGCACGTTTATCCTTTATGCCCACATGTTTTACTAATATGGTATCACATGGTCGTTTGACGATCGCCCCGACGTTTGTACGTTGTGGACACTTTGCCAGCCTCTTGAGAGTAGATCATAACAATCTATTTCATAAGGGCATAGGCGTTTACGGGTTTCGGTATTTTAACGACGTTGTTCGGGTCAATACCAGGACAACTCTCACTTGAACTAGCATAATATATATAATGCCGAGAGAGATGTCACGTTATCTTCTTTGGAACCATTATAAATAGGCACGGACAAAACCCGACATAAAAGTTTTCCAATCCTGCTTGAGATATTTGATATATTCATTCACCATAGTACATACATACACACAAATAAATAAAATAAAAGAAAGCAGTTTACATAGTTAATAATGGCATGGCCGGAATAAAGCCCCATAGGGCTTGTTCTATTCCATTATTTAATATAATGAATTTATCAAATTGATATGGTATATATATTTATATTTCTTTTGGTATTCTAGGTAGCGTCTAGATAAACCCATTGCACATACGTCGTTGCCTTCTGAATAGTATTGTTTGGGTTTTGGCAGACGAGATCATATGTTGGTGTTAGTCTCGTTGTTGAATCCAAGGCAGGAAACGCTTGTGCATATCTGGTAAACTGATTTGATGGGGACATAGTGGTGGAGTAGTCTTGAGTGTACCCTATAGGCATTATTAACTGTTATTACGAATCTGCAGGATTTCTGAGCGCTTGGATGAACACAAAAACACGTATATTGCCAGGTATTTAGAGAAGTCTTCAGCAGTTTACAGATTTGTCTTTTATACTAAATGCTTATCGCCTTAAAATTCGCTTGGTGTGTCCATTACGGCGACAGTCGCGAGAGTCGGACGAATGCATTCGCCCTACATCAAGCTTGTCTGGTATATTCGTATATCTATTTAATCGCCAGCGACTCATTCGCCCATGTCGGAACATCCTTCAACACTTTCCGTACCGGTAAAGATATCTCGGAGGTGAATGGAAGCAATAATATTACACTAAAACGTGGGATGTTAACCGCAGGATGTTTTGTGACATGCATGAAAATCAACCAAAGTACTCCACGAATTTGTATTAAAAAGCCCACATCAAACAAGCCCGTCTCTCGGGTAAAATCAAATTTAAACAAAACACTGTTCCTTTTTTATGTTTGACTTGTTGCAAACAATTCAGATTTCGACCTCTGTAAATATTTCAATAATAATCTAGCTCCAATTACGTCATCGTATCAACACAAGCCTTCAGACTGGAACAATAAAAACGTGGATTACTCAGCTCTATGATGATGCAAGTTACCTCCTCTGAAATGAAGCATTCTATCAGAGATTATTTACAGTACGAATATGGCCGAGGTTTTTCAGACATTTCGCCTGGTGTGTACACTCGAGCGAATTGCTCGGCGAACTTGAGAATTCCACAGCCAATCACAGACGCTTATGTTTGTTTCTGGAAGCCGTCAGATTTTTAGTCAAATAGTGCATGCGCGCATGCGTGATGTTATTTGCCTTAAAATTCGTGCAGTGTGTTCAGTCAGTCGCCCGAATAAATTCGGCACCAAATATTCGGCCGAATCACCAGTGAATGTAATTCGCGCAGTGTGTCCCTAACTTTAAGTATACTTTTTAAATCAGCAAACTAAACTTTATAGGCATATGCCAGCCTCTATTATATTTCCTGTACCGTTGTATGCTTTGCTCAGTATCCAGGCGAACTCTCCTTTCTATAATAACATACTACTTACGTTGCTCCTGTATATCTAATTTCTCCTCATACAGGGCCAGCATACATCGTTTTAATTTCATTCATACAGGTAATAATCACCAGTTAGCTTTGAACTTTGTATCCCCTTATTATAAATTCCTAGCACATGCAGCAGAATATGTCATCAAGATGTAATCCATGACCTCCCGACTACCTGCTTCGGTATATATGTATATTCTCCACAATATACATGCGCACATTTAGCTATGTAACTATTTCTACATGTGTATAATATAACTTATAACTTCTCTCATTCAAATCACACCTCTTAAGCAGCAAACAGCACTAGTTCAAGTTAAAGACCCTTGTTCTTCAGCGGGGGTTTAAAATGACAACTGTTTTACCAATCGTGGTCTCGCGAGAGTTTCTATAGTGGAAGAGACTAAAGCAACGCGTGTACGTTACACCAGGCCATCACGCATTAATATCCGCATATATTTGAGGCGACGTATGCCACAGACCTGCAAATAATAGAAGTGCAAAACAAAATTGCCCGGAATTATCGACATCGATTATACATCTGTTCATGTAAGAAGAAGAATCGATTAAATTTTAGAATGTTGTTTTACCTAGGTTCCCGACAAAGAAGTGTCTGGTGACACTGGATGGGTTTAACAAAAAAATAAATCAATTAAATCGATTACTGACGCATTGTTTCTGTCTTCACCTTTCCCAACCGTTTGTGACGAAATGATCAGCACATTAAACAAGCGATGTAACTATATACCCTATTTGAATCATAGACAACTTAGGATTAGAAAAACAAATTTCCGAAAATGAGGTGAAATTTAAAGATGATATTGCTTAACACCCACCTGAAACAATTGTAAATCAGAAAATTTATATCGAAACAACAGTTGACGGTTGAAACACATACACTTACTCGTTTCTTGGCCGATGTTATACGAAAAACCTGTTTAAGTTAACTCTTACTTGGCCCATGGCACCCAAATCTCCGGAACTGTCATTGCTCAAAATAGTTTTGATATCGTCGTTACAAACTCCGTCATATACACAGAGCCAAGTCGAGGATAAACAATTTAAAATAGACATAGCGGAAAACGCAACCTTCATAAAAAATATTTTATTTTAAAAATAAAACGATAACACAGTCAACCTTTGACCTGATGCAAATTTTTGCTATTGAAATAATTCTCATTAAGACGGTAAATCTAAATGTCATTACTCACAATTGTTCATATCTCATTTGATATAGAGCCTAGGGGCTTCTGGTTGATTCTTCCATAGATAGCTGCTATATAATAAATTACCCACGTTACCGTCTCATCGAGATAAACTTTATCTGACTTTTCATCTGAGAAGAATGATATATTTATAGACTTGGTTCTAAATATCGGTAAGAACGGTAATCGGTAATTAAAATGAATAGTCGGGTTATCTGAAATTTGGACAATGACAGCTCCTATAGAAAACTCAAACCCCCAGCCTCGAACAATTCCACAACGCCTTTAATGTGGAATTTTCCTAAATTTTTGTGAAATCTTTCGAAACATGTTAAGGATAATTCATAAATATGTTCGGAATTATCCTTGCACCCGAGACAAATTCCTTGAAATTAACGGAATATTCCGCTGGTGCATTATTCTACAAATATTTATTTTTCTTAACTTTTTCCTTAAGATGTTAAAGAATATTTTTTTAGTGTAGCGGGATAAAACTTTGAGATTGTTTTTAGGTCACAGTTAATCGCGTTAGTTATATCTGGCGAAAATGATCTATATCGCGCATGCGCATGGCAGTGTAGAATTACAGAGCTGATTTTTCATCCTATTTTCATTGTGTTGTGATAGTGTGCGCTGGCGATGGTTTGGCTGACACAGCAGGTTGATATGTTCGGTAATGGAAGGTCATTCAACCTCAATTATTTCCCCCGGACGTGATACATGTATATGTTTGATTTGCTGGAAAGCTGGTTAACATGCAGCTTACACATTGACTGTAACCATAGTACATAATATAGACCTAGAAGCTTTGTTTTGCTGTTGCTGTAGCATAACCAATATAGCCTTATGTTACGTTTAGCACAACAACTTCTATATTCCTCTTAAACAAGTTCAGCTGTTGATTTTTAGAATATTTTTTAAAATGATTTTGTTGTTTTTTTTGTTGTTGTTTTTTTTTTATGAATTTTTAGAAGATTGGGAAAATTGGAAGGGGTTGGAGTATAGACATTGCGAATCCATTCCAAGACTTTTTAAATGCCGGTACACTGATGTTTATCCGTTCTATTTTCTTCCTCGGATGTCAGTTTAACGTCTGGTTAGATAGTCTCCCTTAATCAGACTTCTCGCGAAAACTTCGATCACAGCTGGTACCAGCTCATATTAAACGTTGCAAAAGGAAAATGGCCGTCATATTGTCCTGGTATCGTACAGTTGGTTTTCTGATTGGCTAATTTTAAAATATATCTCAAACATTACATTGAACCTAAAACCGTTGTATTTATTTACAAATCAATTAATTTTGAGGTTTTGGGTTACATTCAATGTCCAATACCAGGACAATATGGCGGCCATTTTCTTTTGCAACGTTTAGTATGCTCTGGTACCAGACTATATAGTCGTGATCGAAGTCCTCACGTAGCTCAAAATGAACGGAATCTGAATCTGTTATGTTCGAACACAGACTGAGAGTCGGGTAGCGTTGAAGCCAAGAAGTTTACAAACACAATGGACGTTATATGGCCCGTTTATCGTACCGTCTGTTTCTGACAAGTTAATTCTAAAAAATATTTTAAACTTTAAATCGAACCCAATACTTTTTTTATTTACTTACAAATAAATTAAAACGGACTTTTCGAGGACAATCCTCATTAGGGTTGAGCACTGCAACCACTCCTTACTCTACATCTAAAGTGCCACATACATTCACATCATTTGTGCTACCACGGGAATAGCACCATTACGGTAGTATCAGTGTCTTCACGTTATCATATATTTAGCTTTGAACACATTTGCATCCAATGTAGTTATGATTTGGCTTCGAAAGAGAATTCCATTCACCGTTTACCGTTTAAGAAGTGGAATTTCAGTTTTGTTCGAATGCATTCCGTAAAGAAATGTTGTAACAATTTTCCACCGAAAAACTGTTTTTTTTTACATGACTGCTAACTTTTGTTTTTATACGATTCTTAGGTAAAAAAAACTATCTTTAATTCCGTACAAAGTATTATTATTATTCGAAAAGATTTGGGTTAAAAAAGGAAATAATTTTGGGCTTGAAAAACCTTTTATTCATGAGTTAAAAAATGTCGGCCGATTGAAGGAAGAAAATGCGATCGAGACTCTTTTGGTGTCTCATCAACCCGCTGCGGCAGTTTTTCATTTGTATTTTGTAATCCCAGGTAACACTTACCTCAATCTTCAAAACGCCAATGCCACCTGTACCCCAAATGTGGTTTTTGGAACTTAGGACATTAGTTGTGTGTAAATTTTTGAAAGATCTTATTCTTTGTAGAAGGACAAATGGCTTATTATCTCTGACAATATCCAGCTTATCGCATAAACATTTAAGCGGTAATGATAAAAAAAACCTTATAGTGGGGATCGTTATAAACAGGCGGTGACCCCTGGGGTGTTGGTATCGGACCCCACCCCCTGGCTTCGCCCATATAATGATTCATTGTCCTTAAGTTGTTAGTAAACATAAAAAAAAACAGGTATGCGATAAACGTCTCCCTGTTGTACACCAAGGTCAGCTATCAAATATTAAGCAATCCCCTTAACAGATTGAATTTTTGATCCTAAAAATATCGAAACTGTCGGATGCCTGTTTCTTTGATTGGTAAACTTCTTATGCTATTACAGTCTGTATAGTCCATGGTTAGATCAAGGGTAAAACATATAGGATCACGAGAGACTGTTGTACATGTAATTAAGGTGTGAGACAAGGGATTGTCTGTCACCAATTATCTTCAGTTTATATGGAAGATATACAAACTGTCCTTCATCTGGCTAGTGATGTATGGGTCACTGAAAGAGCTATCTATTCTCGAATTACTTTTTACTGATGATCTAGTTTTGTTATCCAAATATAAAGATGATGTACAGACTCTAATTAACAATGTAAACGGTTATTTTGATAAATGGATAATTGGTTAATGTTAGCAAAACAAAAGTCATGTATTTTAGATAGGGAGAGTTGTTAAGGAACTTCAATCTGAGGACATGGTCTAAACTTAAAAATCTGGGGTTTCCAAAAATGGGATGCACTTGCAATAATAGGTAGTATATTCTAAGCTTACTTAATTTACAACATAGCGCAAACTACTGTTCAGTAAATGGCGATACAAACCTACGCCACCAAAATTCAAAATACTCGTACAAATAATGCAGTATTGGTTTATTATAAGACAAAATGATAACATTATAATCCAATGAGCGCTGTAATGAATTTAATGATGAAAACTCGTTGTCAGTATTATAATTATCCTGATTTGGTAAATGTGACAGTAAAAGATATCTAAATTGCAAATTGGAACTATGATATTAAAATTCACCCAAATTACGTTTTTATTCTCTGTTCAAACATGAATTCAAAGTAGAGTCGCATCTTCATATTGTTGCAAATTCAAGACATAGAGCACTAATGAATATGGGGTTTTATTGGTTTTTATGGGGTTTTTATTGGGTTTTATGGGGCTTTATGGGGTCTTTATATGCCGCGCTACGTGTAGATTTAGGATTTATACCAACTTGAATTTCCAATTAACGTTGTAAGGCCTACCCTGAAAGCTGTTAGGTAAAGTTGGACCATTGTTTGTTTTTACTCTGTTGGTGTTGTTTTAGTGTAAAGCTTTGTATGGGGACTAATGGCTTCTAATCGCTGACAATATCCAGCCAATTTATCGTCTAACCAGCGATAAGAGTTGTTGATAACTATACACAAGCGCCCGCGGTGAGAGCCTGTGATCCCACCTTAATTGAAAACTTGGCTAACATCCCATTGCTTTCAAAATTTAAATGCATTCTGTAGCAAGTGGTGATTAATTACGTTTGGGACACACAAACAGGGGAAAATAGTGAATTGCTGGCAGCCTGTAGAGAGGATGTTACAAGACCAATACCAGGAACAGCGGAGAAACAGTTTAAAGCAAGGTTTATTTTGCTCTATTTTTAAAACCGAAATATATTCAGAACAATACCTTTGTAACCCTCGATGAAAAGTGCAAATGTCGTGCACAGATTCCGTACAGAAAATCATACACTCTATGTAAAAACCGATCGATGAATAAATGTTCTAATATATGACAGATTTTGTACTCTTAGTAGTAACAGTGAAATTTGGGTCGACTTTGTTTATATGTCCCAATTTAATAAAAGAAAGAAAAGCCCATCCGCCATTGTGAAGACTATAAACTGCATAATAAGTAGTAAAATCATTGTGTGTAAATATAATACCACAATGTATTATATATGTTTTGTCGTCGGCTCGTGCCACCCTGTGTGGCCTTTGAATGTATAAACAAACTGAATCGATAGCCAATCATGTAAACATACATTCTCCTTTAATCAAACACATTAATCGTTGAAACACAATCAGAAATGATTCTCTCCTTGTTTGACACCAAGGCAAACAATGAATACTATAAGAGATCTTTTTATTAGAACTTTGATATGATTATACATTTCTACAGAAGCAATTTTCACATGGTCACTTTGTTTTAACAACATATCATACATTTATGTCAGTTATGCAACAATAAATAAACACATGGTCTAAATTAAAAAGAAGTTAAACCAAACAATATATATATAAAGTGGATAAATTTGTTAGTATAGTTTTATTATGTTTACAAGTAATGAACAAGTAATGAACAAGTAATAAACAAGTAATGAACAAGTAATGAACATCAAACAGCACTATATAAATTCTTTGAACTTTCCATAAAAAAGTAATTTTGAACAATTTCACGTTGATACATCAAGTGGCAAACTGAAGTGGTTTACATGGGAAAGGGATATATTGTATTTTCTTTTGTCCAGTTTATATTCTGTAAATCTTCAAATGCGGAGAAATCGGTTGATGCGCCTCCCGCATGTATCAGGCGAAGCTCCATGTCTTCCGTTTACTTTGTCAACCACTATGGAAGAAATTTGTCTGGAATTGGAGATTCTAAAACAGATAACAAACAATGTCAATAAATGAATTATCATAACTTATCATCAATTACATGCTTGATAAGGAAATAATATTATTAAAAAACGATAAATGTCCACCATAAGTTGTATGCCTTAGTTTGTAGTTGAATCTTAACACATACAACTAACCGGAGGTCACAGGTCCTTGTAAATTTTCCAGGTATGACTTACAAAAAATTAAGTTAACCTCGGTGTTCTTACTTTGAGTGGGTTTTCTGTTTCGAGCACTGCGTCATTGTTGGTTCTTTGCTCACGTTGTTGCCTAGTTTATTCTCCTCGTCTCGGCATTTGTCTTCCAGGATCCGTTTCTCGTTAACGGGACTGCCCCACACCTCAGGAGATGCTACACGTATAACCGTGTAAGCTCTATAAGGAGTCCAATCTTGTAGCCGAAGTTGTAAATTTGTAGCCCTGGCTTTCAGGTCGGATTTCTGAGAGGACACTGGGGAAGTCATGGTCGTATAGTGGATCAGATGGTAAACATGATTTTCCTGAAAATTCTAGGGTTTATATATACTGGGAAATACACGCCGAGTCTGTAAATTTGGGATTAACACCAACTTAAATGTTCAATACAAGTAAGACACCTGTACCCTACAGGTGGTTTCAGAGCTGGGCCCATTATTTGTTTTTAATGTTATGTTGTTTTTAAAGATCCCCTGCTTTGTAGGGGACCAAATGGCTTCTAATCTCTGACAATACACAGCTTTTCATCATATTAACATACTATTAGTGTTTATGAAAAGATCGTACGACCCGGATCATTATGAACAGGCGGTGAACCCTGTGGTGTAAGCTTGGAATCCTACCCCCTGGACTCCAATACTATCTGGATATATTCAATTTAATTCAAAATCAATAAGCATTAAAACAAGTATGGCGATAAATGCTTTCCTTGTGTTACACCAAAGACAACTATAACAGGCTATGAAATATTATTATTGGATCTTTTACAACATATGTAGAATCAATAATTTATTTCCATTATGAAAAAAATAAACACATGGGAAATTATTTCTCGCACATTGCAATTCTTTTTCACACATACGAAATTGGTTGTTATGCATAAGAAAACATGCGTAACAAACTAACAACCAATTATTTTTCACACATGTAAACGTATGTAAAAGTAAATCATAAATGTCAACATCAATTAAACATGTATTTTGTTCAAAGAAGCTCTATCCACACTCAGATTAAAGACCAGATTAAACCATGGACCGAAAGCCAGCAGCTTCCTGATTTAATAAACCGAAATATAGAAGCTTAGCATGCGTATCTAGCCGCTTTTCGAACTTGTGACTTATATCTACTATGTTAAATTTGTCAATGGGAATCACAGCACGAACCAGCAAAGACTGGTTTATTTAAGTTGCAATATCATCTGTCATGGAACATTTTACAAATTTTGTATTTATATCAAAGTGTTTTATCTATATAGTTATAACAGTATGATAATTTGTTCTATTATATATTTTTTTTATATAATTTTGCAATGTATGTATATATTTCAACTGTATGGCTTCATTTATAAGTCTTATATATTTTTTTCAATTCTTGTACAAGTCTCTACTATGATAACTGAAGATTGTAAAATAAAACCAAAAAATTCAGACAAAATGAGTATTTCGTTCGTCGGAGTACTAGGTTTGTCTAAAGTAATCTAACATAGGTGAAAATAAGGCGGAATTGATCAAACCGAGAACTAACACTGCGCAATGAGTATACTTAGAACGATAAATATCAGTTTATAAGTATGGTTTTATAAGGCATAAAACTAACGAATTTCGAACAGCACTATCTAAATTCTTAGGACTTTTCCGCAGTTTTACCGTTAAATCGCCTTACACAATTTCACGTCCATAAGCCAATTGACAATTGGAAGTCGCCTACATGGAGGGGGAAATACTGTATTTTCTATTGTATATTTTTTAACTCTGTTCCTCTTCAAATGCGAAGAAATCGGTTGATGCGCCTCCCGCGGGTGCCAGGCGTTTGTTTAACGGAAACTAGAGCTTTTAAAATAGATATAAAACAATGTTAATTATTGAATTATTAGGATTGATTGCTTCACCAAATCTTCAACTGGGCTTGGCAATCAATGATATAATTTACGCACACTGGCCACCCGCCATTGTGAAGACTATAAACTGCATAATAAGTAGTAAAATCCTATTGTGTCAATATAATATCCAGTGTATTGAAAACCGCAATGTATTATATATGTTTTATCGATCGTCGCCTCGTGCCGCCCTGTGTGGTCTTTAGAAGGTATAAACAAACTGAATCGATACATTCGCTTTAAATCAAACACATTCATCGTTGCAAATCAATCAAAAATGGTCTCCTTGTTTGACACCAAGGCAAACAATGAATACTGAGAGATCTCTTTATTAGAACTTTGATATGATCATACGTTCTACAGAAGCACTTTTCACATGGTCACTTTGTTTTTACATCATATCAAACATTTATGTCAGTTATACAACTATAAATAAACACATGGTCTAAAGTAAAAAGAAGTAAAAGCAAACAAGATATATATAAAACAGGATACATTTATTAGTATAGTTTTATTAGGCTTACAAGTAATGAACATCAAACAGCACTATTTTAATTCTTTGAACTTTCCATGAAAAAAGTAATTTTGAACAGTTTCACGAGGATACGTCAAATGACAAACGAAAGTGGTTTACATGGAAAGGGATATATTGTATTTTCTTTTGTCCAGTTTATATTCTGTAAATCTTCAAATGCGGAGAAATCGGTTGATGCGCCTCCCGCATGTATCAGGCGAAGCTCCATGTCTTCCGTTTACTTTGTCAACCACTATGGAAGAAATTTGTCTGGAATTGGAGATTCTAAAACAGATAACAAACAATGTCAATAAATGAATTATCATAACTTATCATCAATTACATGCTTGATAAGGAAATAATATTATTAAAAAACGATAAATGTCCACCATAAGTTGTATGCCTTAGTTTGTAGTTGAATCTTAACACATACAACTAACCGGAGGTCACAGGTCCTTGTAAATTTTCCAGGTATGACTTACAAAAAATTAAGTTAACCTCGGTGTTCTTACTTTGAGTGGGTTTTCTGTTTCGAGCACTGCGTCATTGTTGGTTCTTTGCTCACGTTGTTGCCTAGTTTATTCTCCTCGTCTCGGCATTTGTCTTCCAGGATCCGTTTCTCGTTAACGGGACTGCCCCACACCTCAGGAGATGCTACACGTATAACCGTGTAAGCTCTATTAGGAGTCCAATCTTGTAGCCGAAGTTGTAAATTGTTTGCCCTGGCTTTCAGGTCGGATTTCTGATAGGACACTGGGGAAGTCATGGTCATATAGTGGATCAGGTGGTAAATATGATCTTCCTGAAAATTCTAGGGTTTATATATACTGGGAAATACACGCTGGGTCTGTACATTTGGGATTAACACCAACTTAAACGTTCAATACAAGTAAGACACCTGTACCCTACAGGTGGTTTCAAAGCTGGGCCCATTATTTGTTTTTAATGTTGTGTTGTTTTTAAAGATCATGCGCTTTGTAGGTGACCAAATGGCTTCTAATCTCTGACAATACACAGCTTTTCATCATATTAACATACTATTAGTGTTTATGAAAGGATATTATGACCCGGATCATTATGAACAGGCGGTGAATCCTGTGGTGTAAGCTTGGAATCCTACCCCCTGGACTCCAATACTATCTGGATATATTCAGAGTTTCTTGGGACAAAAACGTGTTTAATTCAAAATCAATAATCATTAAAACAAGTATGGCGATAAATGCTTTCCTTGTGTTACACCAAAGACAACTATAAAACACTATGAAATCTTATTATTAGATCTTTGATATGATCATTTATGTTGCTTATGATTCATTTATAACAGGGTCACTGTGTTTTTACAACATATGTAGAATCAATAATTTATTTCCATTAAGCAAAAAATAAACACATGGGAAATAATTTCTCGCAAATTGCCATTCTCTTTCATACATAATAGATTGGTTGCTGCGTATAAGAAAGGAATTCCACATAAGTGCAATTACTTTTCACATATGTAAAGACATAAATTTATTTTACATATGTAAAAGGAAGTCATAATTGTCAACATAAATTAAAGACTGACTAATTTTTGTGTCTTTTAGAAAGTGAAGATTAACAGAATTTGTTTGTTATTGTGGGATAACACTTTCTTTGTTTGAACAGAATCAGATTCTAGTTCAGAAAATTGTGTAGATTGAAACCCGTCCGGGAATCGAATCGGTGCCGAACTCTAAGGGTCGTGGGTTCGATTCCCGGACTGGTTTAAACCTACAAAAATTTCTGAACTAGAATCTGTTTAAACTAAGAAAGTCATATTCACAAAATAACGAAAATACTATCAATTAAACACGTTTTTATCCCAAGAAACTCTTTCCACACGCAGATTAAAAAAACAACTGGGAACTCAAAGCTAGCAAATTGTTGACTAAATAAACCGAAATATAAAAACTTAATATGCGTTCCTTGTCGTTTCTTGGATTTGTGAGTTTGGTGTTCTATGTAAAATTAGTCTGTGGGAATCAGCAGTATAAGCCAGCAAAGACTTGTTTAGATTACTCTCACTACTGTTTGTCTATTAATCTATTACAAATTTTGTAATAATGTCAGAGTGTTTTAACTAGTAACAGTATGATCATTTGTTCTAATATAATTTTTCTTTTTAAATTTTGCAATGTATGTGTGTTTGTTGTTTAACTGTATGGCTTCTTTTAGAATTCCTATATACTTTTATTATTCTTGTACAAGTGGATTCTACAAGCTGTGCTCACTGCTGACGACGGCAAAATAAAGCGAAAATATTCAAGTAAACTGAGTCTTTCGTTCTTGGGAGTTGCACTACTTGTGTACTGTATTAAAATTGTATGTTGAACAAATGGATATGTCTAAAAGAATCCAACATATGTAAAACAAATAAGGCGGGAGTAATAAATCTGAGAAATAACACCCCACAAAGGATTTGAACTTCATCAGCAAAAATATTATCGTTTAATCACCGTGCACGTGCACAATTTCACGTCCAAAGTCCACGTGACAATTGGAAGTCGTCTTTATGGAGAGGGAATACTGTATTTTCTATTGTCTATTTTTAATTCTGTTCATCTTCAACTACGGAGAAATCGGTTGATGCGCCTCTCGCAGGTGTCGGGCGGAGCCCTGTGTCTGTAACGCTCATAACATACAGGTTTTTTTTTGGTAAATATATATAAACCATCGTTAAAGTGGACCGTCACTAGCAAATATACGTAAAAACCGCGGAGCGTACGTGTCTGGCGTTTGTTTGAAAGAAATTATGGCTTTTCAAATAGATATCAAATAACGTTAATTAGTTAATTATCAGGATTTATTGTTTCACTGAATATCCAGTTAGACTGACAATGAATGATATCATTCGCTACACTGGCCGTCCATACAGTTCTTTTGCATGGTACAATTTCGAATAGTGCTATGTAAATCTATTTAATGGTACAATATAATGTCACTCCCAGGCTTGTGTTCGTTGTCTTGTCTATAAATACTTTACATTTGTCTTAGTATTTTTGTTTGTCACCAGACGTCAAGTGAGAAAGTGCTATTAACAAATAATTCACCTAAATGAAACCCCATTAAAATTTAGTTCCCAGGATGTAAATTTAAATATAGTACAATTAATTGTCACGCTATTCCCAGATTTATTTTAAAGATTTTTCAATTTGTTACCTGATCTCATATTTTATAAGATAATCTTACTGGCCAATCAGCTGAGGATAGTAATATTTTTTTAATCATAAATATTTAAATTAAAATAAGATATTTCTTGTCTGGGTTGATAGTTGAATTTTACTGCGTACTTATATTATGAGTGCCGCGGTCTCTCCTAAATTTCTCAGACATGAAAACACAAAATTATTTGACTGTTTCTGCCTTTATTGATTAAATATAGATTAATTCTAATCCCATTGGAGACGTAGGCGTAGGGGAGGGTGTATTTTTAGGGGGGCAGACTATTTTTTGCCCGAAAAATGTATCATTTGCCCGAAGAAAT
>JARFOD010031733.1:0-10578 GCA_031763545.1 Mopalia muscosa
AGGGAAGCTTTGAATAAAATATTAATATGATTGGAGCAGCAGTTGCTGAGATATAGTGATAACAAGAATTGTTATGGTACGGACGGACGGACGGACGGACGGACAGACGGACGGACGGACCACGGAGAGTGATGAGAATAGCCAACAGTGAGAATGACTGTGGGCTAAAAATTGGTTCATATTGAGCCCAAGGGTTCCAGCAAGATCGTACCTTGTAAACACAAACAACAATGTCTTCACTCCCTGATTAACCCACAGTATGTACTTTGGCGTCCGGCGCAGGTAGAGTGTGATCCAACAAATTTTAGCATTCTTGGACAAATATTAGTAAGTAAAGACATAAAGGTCCAATTAAGATAGTGACTCAAGATCGACTTGGCAAATAAAGTTTCCTGATAAATATGACAGAAATAAAGAACTAAATTAAATTAAAGACAGATGCGAATCTCGTAAATAACTCGCTGACTAACGGCCATATTGTTTTGCGACGTTAGTGAAATGCAATGCCACTTTTTTTTTGACAGAAGGAACTTATTTTCTTCGCATGTCTTATAATCACAAGATATACAGACGTAACTACTGTAAAATTATGCAATCGCTGTCATCTAGTTCACGGAATTCGGTGAAATCGAACCAAATTAGACATCTAAACGACAGGAAGGACAGTACAAGGTTTGAACATTGTTACAAAGTAATCATATTCATAACATATAGGCGTCAATATTGTAACAAATTGAGAACGGTCATATTGTTTTGTTGAATTTGATGAAAGGCAATCCACACAAGCGTGAATAATATGCAATGGCGACCAGATTGTTTTGTGGAATTCGGTGAAATGTAAAGCCATTCTTGGCCTAAATAGGCAGAATCTGTATGCCAAGTGTTAAGGCAATCCGGGATTTTTAAAAAAAATAGATTTTCACTGTTCACAACATGTACAGCATAATATTTCAAAATTGCGTAATGCAAACCATACTATTTTGCAGAGTTTGGGGACATGCAATCCAATCTGTGTCTTTATAGGAATTAGCTATATATCAAATTTTAATTCAAATACGTGAATTGATTATAACGTAGATCAATGCCATTCATTTTTAAACGATACTAACAATTTATTTATTTTGAAATAAAAAAAAATGTTACATGTTATGTTGACTGCCATTAAACATTTTTTAAATATAAAGCGGCTGGATTTTGTCTTAGCTTTGTCGAAAAGTAGAGCTTCGCCTCGAAACTTGTTAAGATAGTGATGGCGTGGACTTATCCCAAAGCTGCAGACTTTGTTGAAATGCTTAGGCCTTTGGTTTGATCCTCAGCTATCATGGGGAACCCACGTTAGCAAAGTCTGTGGTAAAATAATTGCGGCTCTCTCTCTTGAGTTCAAGTAGTTAGATGACTATATTCACTTCTGACAATCTACAATACCATCATCCTACCAAACTTTGACTATTGTGATATACTATGGTCTAACTGTGGGGAATTTATTCTATTAAAGCTACAAAGAATCCAAAATAAACGAGTTCATCGTACTAAATAAGCGAGGGCACATAGAGGAAATGCTTTTAAAACTCAAATGGCAAAATCTTTTCAATCGACAAACGTTTTATGTTTGTTAATTTGCACATGTGTGTTTCAAATGTGAGTGCATATACATCTCAAAACAAAATACCAAAGAAGCAGTAATACTGATGGACACAATACACGCTCTGCTAGTAAAGGTCTATTGACTCTAACGCCAAATAAAATTAAGGTGGGGAAGTTTATACTCTGACACATAGAGGTGCGTTGTCATCTGAACGTTCTCAAGCGGACGTCTATTTAAAGCAAGTCGCATAGACGAAGATAGTGATAGCATTGTATTTAGCTGTTGTTAGAGAAACGAAACACATCAAGTTGTTATGCTACTTTGTTCATATTCGCCAAGTGATATGCCATTCACAGTATACATTTTCATGTAATATGGCGCAAGACCACTATTAATTTGTCATAAGCTGTAATGTTAACGTTTGGCCCCACAGCTCCCTCCTCCCAAACTTGCGTTGGGTGAAAACCCCTGGCACATACCTTAATCAGTCCTTTTGGAGTTCCATGTTAAAATCTTGACAGGGGATGACCGATAAAATTTTGAGCTAGAAGCCCTGTCTGGAGTGTGATAGGGCTAGCGCTGTCAAGCTATCTTCAGAATGTAAATAGCAGTCCAATCACCATTGAATTGTGATGAATACACCAAAGGTGACCTATTTAGGCTATAATATTACACTGGCCCGAAACCGCCATTCAATTATCCACATCACTACCAAATACTCCACCAAAAACAAATTTCCAGGACCAGAGCAAATAAAACCAGACAACACACTAATTTTATTAAGAACTACATTCGAGGATGACAAAACGCAAGTTCATAATAGTGGTCTTACGCCATAAATATGGCTTCCATTCACCTCCCAGCTATACAGAATGTTTACGGAAAGAGCCGAGTGATGGTCCGATATTTGCTACGGACAAATCGAAAGTAGGTCATTCTTACAATGAGCAGTCTAGCAAAAAGGAGCGCTACACAAACATGACTATAGCTTTGTTCAGCTCGATCACGCACTAAAACAGCGTAGAATATGGCACAACGCTGAAAGTCTACAGTTGTTGTTCTTGACCAATGCTAGCGTCCTATACTCAACCCAACACGAATAATACTTACTTCTAAATGCCCAAATAGTATGGCCTCCGAAAGGAGCTGCCAATATGCGCTTGTCGTTTCCAAATATTCAGCCTCCGTCGATGTGCAGCGAGCTGATAAGAGCTTTCTACACATTCGAATAAGTTTACTCAGGCCTGGATTGGGTACACTGCTGAATGTCACCATAGCAATAATAAAGATACGTTTAGTTTGGATATTACTTACAACTTACAGGATCTAAACATCTGGCACAGCGCCGAGACTGTTAGTAGCCTATATCGGGTATTATTTTAGGCCAGCGCAGGATCAGCATAATTTCGCTATTGCGCATAGCTCAATTATAACCGGTCGCTGTTGTTTACCCATGAATGTCTCTTATTGTGTAACGTTTTGTAAAGCAGTCCTGCAAAATTGTAAAAGTCAGTCAGTGAACATAACGCCGTATAACATCTATTATATAATATGGGAACTACAGTTCTATTACACAAACTGTGCTTTACTTTTTATTCAGGTCAGCCGCAAGCCAGTTTGAAGTTCGGGTAACCTTGTAAGGAATTAGTTTATTAATGAGTGTGGTGGATATTTTCAAAGTTGAAACGGAACTAGCTCCATGGTCCACAGACAGAGCCGCCAAGGGAATGATGGGGCCCCAGGGCACCGTAACAGAAAAAATGTTCTATATCATCAAAGGCCATATCATGATAAAAGTCATTAGAGCACCCATTCCTGACACCTCGGACTGTATTTCTGTATGAATTTTTATATCTACCACAGGAAATCGTCATTCACAATTTGTTGCCTTGCTCAGTGAATACCCTAATGTTTTTTTGTGTTCGGGCTCTGAGCCCCCTAATGTCACGGGCCCTCTGGCACCATCCCATTTGACCTTCCCTGTCAGTGAGTCTGCTGATTGACTACTAACACCAGTTGTACAGGTCATTGTTTTAAAACACGAATCCATCTTTGATGATGAGTCATGCTGTTTAATATGACTCTGATTGTCAAATCAACACTTAATTTAGCTATACCATTTTTAGCGTAGGTTTATGTCTTCTATTATCCTTGTGAAAAGGTTCAGGGGAAAATTTATTGTAATCCCACTTAATCTCAACAGATAAGAAAGATTTATAAATTCAATTTATATAAAACTATATGTCAAATTTATATAGTTGACTTCTGGGACAATACAATGAAAAATGGCTTTACATTTTTTGGGGGGCCTTAATCCGCGGCAGCCTTCGAACCGTGTAGATTCAAGGGACATTTTCAAGCAACCAAATATCCATATTGATATCAGTGCCTTTGATGAGGCTCCAGCACCACTTCATCCCTGGTCAATTCCTGATCGAAAATGGCAGCGAATTCATATAGATTATGCTGGACCATTTCTAGATAAAATGTACCTTGTGATAGTCGATGCATATTCGAAATGGCCAGAAGTGTATATAACAAAGTCAACAAATTCAGCCACAACTATAGAATATCTACGAGAAACATTTGCTAGGTATGGAATACCTGAACAACTTGTCAGTGACAATGGTACACAATTTACATCAAGTGAATTTGAAAAGTTTATTCAAACTAATGGAATACGTCACATTCGTTCAGCTCCTTACCGCCCAGCAACTAATGGACAAGGTGTCCATACGGGCGAACAATATTCAAGCTTGTTTTCTATTAAAGATATATACAAATTGTTTAAAGCCGATACAGACGAAACAGATTTGCATGTCCTTTCCAATAGGCCAAGCATTTTGAACGATTTACAACATATGCTGTCGATGTGACTCCTGACTCTGCGTTCAAAATAATCCCTAGATCTTTTACCTGCTTCACACTAACAATTTCGAGTTCGTTTAAATTATAGTTATATAATATTGGCTTTTTCGTGTTGGTAAAGGTGATCTTAAAAGATTTATCTACATTGATTGAAAGCTTCCATTTCTCACACCATTCGGTAAACCGATAAAGATCTTCTTGAAGCTTAACACAATCTCCATCACACGAACTTTCTTTACTACATTTTGAGTTGTCCGCAAAAATCGACTGAACGCTATTTTCGATCACATTCGGTAGATCTTTCACAAATATTACAAAGAAAAATGGCCCCATAATGGAGCCTTGTGGAAGCCCGGAGGGCACCACAATGCTACCGGAGGAAAAAATTAGTCAACACCAAATTCGAGACGTTATTGTTATGAGTTGGCTGACTGACATTTTGTTTTATGTTATACTCCAGTAATAAACTTACGAGCTGAGTTGAATTGTCATTTGTCCCCCTTACAGATATGGAACAATCCACAGATTTCTCCCACACAATATCCGATATGTTAAAATCCCCAACAATACACACAAGGTCGTTTTCTTTTATTAGGGAATCTCACAGGTCTTCTAACCTATGTGCGACACAATCAGGGGGGAGGTAAACACTGCATATAAGCAGTTTTCTCCCTCCTAGGTTTACCTCCACCACACAATCTATTTTGATGTTTGGAGGTCTTTTCTTTGTTTAGGATTATAGCATGCTTTCGCTGCAATAAACACCTCGCCTCCAATTGTTTTCGACGCTGAGGTATTTTCTCGATCTGTCCTTTATATCTTATAACAATTCTCGTCCACTAATTCCGAATCAGCTTGCCTAGTCTCGCGTAAACCAGACTTCTCGCGTGAACTTCGAACACATTTTAAACGTTGCAAAAAGAAAATGACCGTCATATGGCCCTGATATCGTACATGCAGTTGGTTTTCTGATAGGTTAATTTTTAAATATATTTTAAACATTCAATCGAACTCAAAACCTATCAGCCATGCATGTCTCTGTTCAGGCCCAGCCGAAAGAGGTCAGTGTCGGTCTGTTTTGGTCAGAGTACATCTGATTCTAAGGCGAGGCACATACTGATTTTTAGGCAAGCCAATGCGGTAACTTGCGCTGACATTCGGACATGAATCTACAAAATGTGAGTCATTCTTAAAGTTTGCATGTGTTGCAGCAGATGCAGTATATTGGGTAAGTAATAAAGTAAATAGGCTGTGTGTATTTTGTTGAAACAATTTTTTAATTAAGTTTAGATTCCAGTGTAAAGTTGAGTTCCAGTGTTAAATTGACCGGTATGAGGTCTGGCATTATCGCGATGGAATGTCAGAGCTGGGCCATGAGCTGCCATGAATGGCAAAATCTCTGGAATAAGCACTTGATCTCTGTATCCTGCAGCAGTTAGGTTTCGTTGAACGACAATCAATCGGGAACGGGCAGGACCATTTAAAGGCACCCCAAAATCATAACACTACCGCCCCCCAAAACGGTCCACTTCCTGCACACAACACTGGGCGGTTCCGTTCAGCGCGTCTCCTCTAAACTCTAACTCTCCCATCAACGAAGTGCAAAGTAAATCGGGATTCGCCTATTCCAATCACGTCCATCCCAGATGTCGTCGTGCCCAGAGAAGCCGTGACATCGGTGTGAATTGGTCCATGGTATGGCCGACGTGCATGGAGACGAGCAGTGCGCAGGCGATAACGTATGGTTTGGGCAGTCACCCAACCTCCAAACAATTCATTCCTAGTGGACGTTGCAGTAAATAATCGATTACGCAAATGACGTAAGACGATTTGTCGGTCTTCTGCATGCCAGTCAGTGACCGACGTTACTGTATTCAGCATGCCAATGGCACATTCACGTTGAGTGTTTGACAGTCGTGGCATTGCAAATAGCGATAATTTACTGTAAGAACTTGTTTTCCAGAGATGTAACTCTACTGTGCTAACGTGGGCTCAGTTGCACGAGTCTCATAAGGTCACTTGACCAGGAACACAAGAAAACTAACTTTATCCTTGATGTATGCTCGCACGAACTGCATGCTTGCGCACGTCGGAGTTGCTGTGTGTCATGATGTCTTTGACAACGCTTTGCCTTTAATAGTAACAATAATATCTCTTGTATTAAGTTTGAAGAAAATATTTACAAATTTATGAGTGTGAAATTTCTTTTTTGACTGAGTATATATTACATTAAAGATTTTGCATAAATGAAACCTAAATTACAAAATTTAACATTAAAGACAAGAGAACATCCCATGTCACTGAGAAACTATGAAAGTACTACACTCAAACTACAGGAGAGGTCAAGAAACAAGGCATCGGGTAAAACCAAATATTAAAAAGTGACCCTCTATGATATCTTAGAATGTAAAAATAAACATAATCAGAAAAATACTTTCTAAAAGTTTGCTGTTCTTTCCCTTTGCTTAGCAATCCTGTCTCTAACTCTAGGACGTACGAATGGAATTGTCATATATAATCAACGAATAGTAGTAGTACTAGGTGAAGTCAAATTATTCGTCTTTTACTACAATCAAATCATGAACATACATACAAATAGAGATTATATGTACAGTGCGTGATACGTGACGATGTATAAGCTACAGTTGTCTCAGGTCGGACTGCAGTATCATTCGAGCTCGAAGAGCGAGATTGATACGCAGTCCGACCTGAGACAAGGAGAGCCATGTTCCGGCGAGCATAATGTACGATTTGGATGTGTATTAATATATTCACCACGGCCGGGCGTCGTGATTATATCGAATCAGCGAGAATCCGTCGAGGTTTGGTCGGTTGTTTTAAAATTCATCATTTGAGTTCGGTTTAAGTAACCAGTTGAAATAAACTTAAATGTAACTAGTAATCAAACTAATGTTTTTCATACATAATGCAAAATTCAGAAATAAATACAGCACCGGGATAACAGTCGGGTAGTTATCTGTTGATTGCCATAGTTTATTAACGTTGTAAATGGCTTCAATTTGTATATATGTTGACTTTGGTGCAAAATTCAAGCTATCAATTCTTAATGAAGCATTTTCTGTTGTATATTGGACCATAAACACAATAGGTGGGCTCTGTCGTGTATCATAATTGTTCAAAAGGATGACACTTACCCTCTGGCTCACTGGGCACTATCACCACGGAGTTCCAGTCCATCTGGCGAAATATATCCAGAAGAACGATCGATATTTGTCTGTTAATTTCGAATTGGAAACCGACAGCTTTAGGTGGAATACAGTCTGTAAGAAAAATCCAATATTAACTTAATAGTTAGGCGCCTTGATTAGGCTACATTTGTTAATTGTTTAGGTTATACCGGCTGTCAGATGATACATACTGTATGGGATAAAGTCTTCTCTGACATACTTGCGAAAACGTCGTTTAAACTTAAGCAGCTTGAGAAACATGGACTGGTTTCAATTAGCGCTGTCACCACCTAACACACATGCGACTAGATGAAATAATCTACTTATGCCGATTAGTAAATAAAAATGTCAAACATAGAAACTATCAAACAATATATAGATACTAAGTCTAAGACCATAAACTATGTTAATAAATACCCCTCGTATGTGTCGATCTGCAGGAATAGCATCATTGCAGACAAATAAAAAACAGATACTTATTTATTTTAGAAAATTAACTTCGTCCCATGGACAAAAGGAATAAATTAAAATTTACTTTGATATAATATCAATGTACCATGTACTTGATGTTGTGATACTATACATTGTGACGCAAGACTCACCAAATGTTCGATTACGTGAGGCCGTTCCAACAGCCCACAATGGATATACCAGTAATAAATAACAGGGCACGAAGGTACCAACAACGCTCATTGTCTACGAAGAAACAGAACTCAATACAATGTGGACAAGAGAAAAATGCTATTAAGATGGTAAATACTGTTGTGATCATGTAAAATTTATAGTTTAAACAAAACATAAATCGGACATAAGTTATATATATATTCTTCAAGGTCTTTTCACCTGATAAATCTAAGCAATTAATACATCCTTAATAAATGTTTTCTAGAAGGGCAAAATAGTGATAATTATTTTTAAAAAAATAAATAAAAACACTTACTGGACAAAGTACAGAACTCAGAAAACATACATACGTACAATCATCCGGTCACCTCGGCATAGCTTATAACAACAAAATATTTGCAATCCATTAGTTGTCTCATATTAGTGAAGACTAGAGAAAGAAATCAACTACTATCGAGCTTTGATTTGTGTGTCATATCAGTAGAGTACCATTGCAGTCTAACCCAGCAATGTGTGTTCATTCATGTTTAGCTTTTCCAGTACACATCAGGACATCGCACATGCATCACTAAACCCAACAACATAACAGCCTGTCATTTCCTAGCCAGTCAGATTGACCGTTGGCGTTTAAAAAAAACAAAAACAAAAAATACCTCAATATTTTTTATTGAGCTGTCTATGTATACTGAAACATCGGCTCTAACGTTAAATGATTCCCATGTCTAAAATTAATTTGTTTAAATATGTTGCAAAAATTAACAATTTGTGTGAGATTTCCGCAATACTCACAAGCCAGTCAGAGCCGGCATTGATTATTTGAGCATCCTTCTAGCCAAAATGCCGTGAATGATAATGGGTAAACGTTCGTCTTAATATAATAAACAGAGCGCAGTCAGATGAGAGGGAATCGCTCGCTGACTGTCATGGTGTTTGGACGCGCGTTTGGCTGGCATAGCTATGGTGGTGATGTTGAACTGACCAACTACTGCTGACAAACCGCTTTTGAATAGCAAAGTCTTCACAGCGATAGCTTGGCATATTCTCTCCTAACTCTTCTGTAAAGTGTTCTCCCGATTATTTTAACATTGCTGAATTTCGTATTCCTTTGCTGTCTGTAAATGTAATATACACATTTGTTTTTTGTAATTTAATAGTTTGTTTTATTGTTGGCTGTGCTGTACATATAGGGGTGGGTTGTACATATAGTTAAGTGCGAAGGCTTTAGGCCATGCGGGCAAGTAGCATAGCGAATGCACCTAGGCTTTCTGCACTACTAACAGGGCGCGTTTCAATACCTGAGTTTTGAGTAGCCCCAGGACGTCCAGTTTTTCTCCTAACCATTACGTGATAACATTCCCTAGTTGTGCACATAGGATACAGCGTGTAGTTGTACAGCTTGCAGAACTTTCCTCAGTGACCCGTCATGTATGGCGGGTCATCACAGGCTCCCTCCCGAGTTCAGTCTTCGGCTGAATCGGAGAGTGAAATCGAAACTGTGTGGTCGATTCCCGATGACACGCCTGAGCCTAAAAGGTGGCTTCAAGACTCTCCAGTCTCACCATGTAAATCAAGTGGAAAAAAGTTAAACCAACGGATACTAACACCAGCAATGACGAAACTAACCTAACTGTCTTAATTTTGCCGGCAGGTGGGGGTTCCTTGCTGAAGATAAATCAGATAAAATTTGGCCAAGCTCTCCACGAAAAGGTTGGTGCAGTCAAGTTAGTAATGTCAGGTGGTAAATTTCTAATTAACTGCTCCAATCAAAAACAAGTAAAGTTGCTCTTGTTTACTACATATATCTGTAATGTTGATGTTACTTGCAAAACGGGAGGTGCGGTTAGTCCACGGGGTGGTTATTAGCGGAGTTATGGAGGATATCACTGAAAATTATCTGCCTAAATGACTGAAAAAGATCGCCATAAAGTATCCCCTGTCAGAGCATAACATCTGGTAGATACAAGTCTCCAACCACTTCTGTTATACTGTCATATAATTTTCAGTCATTGCCTGCAGAGGTTACTCTGGATTATCAGGTCGTTACAGTCAAACAAGACTTCCACCGGGTATTCCCACTGTTTTAAATGCTGTCGTTTGGGACACCTTGCAGCCTCCTGTCGATCGAAAGTCCGTTGTGTCCGCTGCGGTGGAGAGCATACCTTTGTAAATTGTCAGGTTCATGATCCTTTCTTAAGAAATGACAAGTAATGCGACTTTGTACATTTTGTATATTGTTACAAGCTTTCGAAGTATAACTTATTCCATCGTCAGGTATGGCATTTTCTAAAAGAGTTATAAAATCATTCTTTATAT
>JARFOD010031744.1:0-10578 GCA_031763545.1 Mopalia muscosa
TTTGACGGTTTTCAATCTTATTATTGCAAAGGGAGATAACTTATACATGTCAACTCGGGCGAGAAACTCAAATAAAACTTTATTTAAATGTCAGCAAAGAAAAAAGGAGGTTATTGTGATTTTTCTATCCAAAAAAATCGGATATATGTTATGAGAAGCCAGCCATAAAGGCTGATCAATTTCCAACCTTCACCATGGGTTGAAATAGGCGGGACTTAGGGCTAAGCGGAGGTATTAGCCCTATTCATTGTGCTACTACAAGAGGGTAAAAAAATTAATTTTCCCTTCTGCCGGTTTATATGTACAGAGGATGAGCTTAAAGCGGATCATTAACCATTTGGCAGACAAAAATCTTCGGAAATTTACATTGACCCCCCATTCACCCTATCAGGTTTTCAGCACTGAGAAAATTTAAAATAAGACTTCAAATTGTACAATCCAACGCCTCTTACTTTAAACAGCTCATTCTTACCTTAAATGCAATTGTTCTAAACATCTAATTATATTTCTGCAATCGTTCGAACGTCGTCTGCAACAGTCATTTTGGTTTTATAACTGGGGATCCTGGCTAATATATATCTTAAAGTTTTTAAAAAGGTCAGCACTGGCTGTCAAATTTAGACTCCTACTACGGTTAGAGTATCCTTAAGCCTGGCGTACAACACCGATCAATTAATCAATCAGTCTTATCTGTGTCAATGACTCAATCTATTATACCTAATGGTCGACAGACTGGCTCAAACCCATAAATGGTATATTGATTACATTATTAAGCAGACCAGTTAACCAGCAAGCAACAAACCTGGAGCCCTGAATAGTATTCAGTGCGTAATAAATTAGACCTGCATGGTATGTACACATCTACATCATATCTGAACGCTTGGGGGTTTGAGGGAGCTTCATGTTGCCCAGGTGCTCTCAGGGAACAGAAAGGCTGATCTGTTTGTGGTGTATGTATTGCGTCCTGTTATTGTGCCATATTTGTCTTGTCTTGTCTTGTCTTTGTTTGTTGCCAATAGTGTTGAATGTGGTTTCTTTGCAAACACCTGACTGGTTTAACTAATAACTTCTCTTTCTCCAGGTCTATACAGCAAATTGAAGGACCGAAACACAGCTATATCAGATAAATTAAAGTTATCAGTGTATTCCTGGGTGTCTGAAGATGTCTACCTACCCAACAAAGACCAAGTTATCATCGATGTCATCACTGGACTTCTGGTGAACAGAAGAAAGTAAAGACTAGTGTTACAGTTCTATATCATTGTGGAAAGATTATTTGAATTTATTTTCATATGGAAACTATTTGGAAAGTTCAAACAAATTTATCTTTTAAAAATTGTAATAAATTTATACTTATTATATATTTTAAAGAAATGGCTGCATTCAGGCTCCTGCCTTCCACAAAATCAACACTGGCCTAGACTTGTTTATGTGCATGACACAAATAAAATTAGGGGATACTATTTTTGCCTTCCACAGTTTGCAATTTGCCCTGGTTTAATTATTTATAGCTTTCAACAGAAATTCAGTTGGTTATGAAAAGTAACCTGTGATGACAATTATTGCCTTTATTAAAAGACTCATTGTTGCTTACATTAACTGTCTTCAATAAGTTTATTTCTTTAATCCTCATGTACACGATAAAATATTATTGATAAAATTGGCCTGCAGCTGTGACTCAGTGGTAGCGTGTGCGCTTCTTGAACTGAACATGCTTCAATTTACCGTTCACGGATTCAAGTCCACCTTTCGACCATCAGGTATATGAGCGAGTCACATGTTGTGGCTCCAGCAATCGCGGGGATGGTTTTTACAAGGTTTCCTCTCCTTTCCTCTCCACGTTATACATCTATCAAACAAACGAACTTGTACACGATAATTGTCAGCTTATATACATGTAAGTACTAATATTATTTTTTAGACTAAAGTTGAAGGACGCAGAAGTTGAGGCTGTATGGTTATGTTTGGACGGAATATTGAAGACCAGAAAAGCCCACACGATCTCTAAAACAGGAGATGGACTGGTTATCAAACTATCCTTTTGTCAGGTTAGAAGTTATTGTGCACAAATCATGCACAGTTTAAACAAAATCATTAATTTTAGACATGATTATATGAAGCTTTTATTTAAAAAAAAAATAAATTGATTGGCAGCCCTCTGGCTCTTTTCTTACAGAGCCTAAAAGCACCTTACATTTTAGGTTAATGTTTGTGTAGCAATAACTGTTGGATACATGACTGTCATTTAAGTGAAATACCCTTGAGCACGGTATTAAACACCAAACAATCAATCAATTATTCAGATAGATGCACATGATTGTTTCTTTGGCGATGTAGCTCACGTATCTTTTGTCTTCTTTGATAAAAGTGTTTTTCAACATTTTTCCTGGTTTTTCACCAAATTCTGACAATTCTAAATCAATACTATGTCATTCAAGCGGCCAGTTGGAGGGAGCTTCATGTTGCACTGGTGTTCTCAGAGTTAAAGAGGAACAAGAAGCCAATCTGTCTGTGGTGTCTGTATTGTGTCCTGTTTTTCTCGTCCTGTATTTGTCCCGTCCTGTCTTTGTTTATTGCCAGTGGTGTCGAGGGTGGTTTCCTTCACCCATTGGGCTGGCACGCCGTCATATAAGTGAAATACCCTTGAGTACGACGTTAAACCCCAAACAAACAAACCATAACAATTTCCATGACCTTGACTCAGATGTACTATCTTGTGTAATTAAACTGTACATGTAGGATAATAGGAATTAACTAGTTTCCTACATGCTTGGTCTCCGTCATATGAGAGAATAACCTCCAGTACAGCGTTAAACCCCAATCAAACAAACAATTTATTGCTTGCTTGTCTTTCTTTTTATAAGACATGTAGACACCGTGTCATCAGAAAGAGGATTTAACTTGAATAATGAGTTTTAACGTTATTAAATGAGAAAATGGCATGCTGTTTGTAGGATTTCTAGATTAACTTTTCTAAGTAACTTAAATAAAAAAGTTTTGAAAGAATTATCACATGGTGTGTACAGGATGTGATTCACATGTAAATTTATTATATTTCCTTATTGACCTGCCAGGTAGTTTTGTGGATTTTAAGGAGGTCAATAGGTCAAATGAGTCTATTTTTAAAGATTTGTACAATGTGTATTCGGTTTGACCTAGAAAGCAGGAGAAAAAACTCCTACGTTATATGCCTTCTCAGATGAGCAGATTAATGAAGATTAGCTATGATTGAATCTAATCTCATATGGTAATTAAATTAACTTTCAAGCTCTTTTCATTTCTCTTTTCCTTCTCTTTCTGTCTCATGTTATAAATAATTGTGTATTAAAGATTTGTGTAATTGACAATCTCACTGATATAGTTTAACAAGCATAAATCACCAATGCAAATTCACACAAACAAAAAGTGATCATCAATCTAATTCATATCTTTTGATGCATTGTGGAACATACATGTACTATTAAATCTGCAGGGGTTTATTATATAAAATTGTCTAGCTAGAATGTAGGATTTTAATTTTGTCAATAATTTGACCGTGATTCAAACTAAATCAGCTTTGTTTTCTCAAATTTGGTTTCAATTGTCACATTGTGTGCTTTGTGTTTAAAGATTACAATGAGAAAAATAGTAGGTTTCCCTGAGTGACATCCCTTGTTTATTGTGCGGTATTTTCACACCTCCAGCATTGGAGATCTTTTGACAAGGACAAATAAGACTTTCTCACATTGGCATGTTGTGCATCTTTTAACTTTGTGGTCTGGATTCAACTGGTACCACTGCTGAACTTTTACTTGCTGTGTTTATCTGCTACACAAAAAGACAAAAATGTGAATAAACGATTGATGTTTTTTGAGGCAACACATCAGACTTTGCTGTACACACAGACACAAAGTCTATGAAATATTTTCAGTTTTCTGTCAACTTGGGTCATCAAGAGGGCAAGATATTCTTCCTTCATAACCTGTTAATTTCAAAGTGCTATGTCAGAGAGCACAACATCAAACACCAAGCAAACAAATAATCAAGTTCTTTTATCTCAAAGCAATTGGAGAAGCATGTTTTAATATGCACAATGGTTAACTTCCCTAAAAATGTAAACAATGTGTTTTAAATCCTGGCTTCCCTGTCTTTGCATCCTCTATGTCTTCGTTTGTTGCAACTGGTTAGTCTTCTTTATCGATTGCCCCATGAGGGAGCGGGTGGACCATTGCCCTGCAGAATACTCCCTCGGCTTCCTCGGTCGATCGTAAGAGCTAAAGGGTAGCGGGAAGCAGATTTGTTTGTGATGTTTTGTATTTTTGTCCGTCGTCATATAAGTGAAATACCCTTGAGTATGACGTTAAACACTAATCAAATCAAACACTAATGACGTACACGCATCATCCCATGAGTGGAAGTCACCTGAGGTGTGGCATTCAACCCAGATCAATCAAACAATGGACATCATTGAGTCAGTTTTCAGTTATCTTATCTGTCTAAAGGTTTTAGTGAATGACTTCCTTAAATCTTTATCTTGATGCCTTTGGCAGGGACAGTTTTTTTTTCTGTTTCCAAGGCCTTGGTCTAATAAACACTTCAGTCAGTTTGACATGTATCCATTCAATACCAAAAAAAAAAAATCAAAGCTTATTTTAAACTTCAGACGGAAAGCAGCCCTTGGAGCCTCTGAATCAAAGTCTGTCCAAAACCCACTGAGCGAATGTTATTTGGCGATGTTTAAACGCAAATATCTTTGATAGAGTGAAGTGATGTGTTAAAATAGATCATTGTGGTTGAGTTGACAGAGTCGTGCTATTGTCCCTCAAGAAACCCCACAGCAGGATTAACACAGCAATTTGCTAAGGGACACTGCATGCAAATAGAGTCAGTATGCCTAGTTTTGTTATCGCTAGCCCAGGGTGGGTCTCCAGCCCACAAGGTTCTGACACATGAAAATATCTGTCATATTAACCCTTCAAATAGCTGGTGCTTAGGGGTAAAGGAAGACTTTAAGGGGCAAAGACGAAGAGGATCTCTCCAAGCAAATACATTAATTATACATCATGCTGTACATGACTGATGTCTTTCTTTCCTTGCGTTGACTTCATCTCAGCCAACTTAAAGATGTTTTTTAACATATCTTTGTTATAAAATTTCAATTATGTTAACAATTTACATAAATATTATTTTGAACTGAACAGCTGAGTAGCAACTTCTGCCCCAAAGTGAACAATGCCATTTTATAGTAGGTTTTTCTTGATTCATTGTTGTTTGAGCCTGAATGTGATTTGCTTAGATTTACATAATTGTCCACCTGATGCCTACAACAGAATGAATGGAGTGCTTTTGGCTTAAACCTTGTGGAAATTTGACGTGCTCGAACTGTAGAAAAATTCATTATCCCATGTCGAGCGTCAGTTTGTCTGTACGGGCTGACGACTTCAAGGAATGAATTTGTTCATGTGTGAAATCCCCCAACGAAAAGTCCAGAAGCCCATAAAATTTCATTGGCATTAGCCTTTGTGCTGCTTTGAGTTGATTAACTTGTATCTATAGCTTGAAAAGGCACTGACAAATTTGAGCTTTTCTTATTTTATGCATAGCAAGTAGTTCCGGTTTAGTCGTCAGGGAGTGATATGGCCTGGCTTATGAATACAACCTTTGTTGCTATGTTTGTGACATTCACCACTACTCCACACCCATCAATTCATTATGCAGAATCGACCAGGAACAGTTTTATTCTCTGTTGGGAAAAGCTTATGATAATTAAATTAAAATGGAGATGGATGTATCGATGGCAGAATTTGAAATTGGTACATGTTAAAACACACATGCATAATGCTTATATTATTTGGTCTAGCAGTCATAATGAGAGAATAACCTAAATTATGTCATTAAACCCCAATCAATAAAGTTTTTTTATTGTAAATCACAATAAAAATAAATGTGTGTCTACCATAATGTTGGAATTTTAATGCAATGATGTATAATAAACCCTTTATTTTAAAGTTTAAAAAAAAAGCTAAGTTTTGCAATAGAGTAGGACATCAGCTCTGTTTAGTATTCCAAGTGCACATGTTCAAACTTAAGACACAAACAATGATCTTGTAGAATAGGTTTCTTAAATTCTTTTCTGGCCATGAAAGCTATGTTTTTTTGTTAGTTTTTACAGTGATCTAATGAAGGTTTTATTTTTTATTGTTTCAGGTGTAAGATAACATCAGTAAAATGTGGCTGTGGTAATAAAGATATCTTCTGGTGTCAGCATGTCGTAGCATTATCATTATATCGTATTAGGAAAGCTGATAATGTTCAACTACGAGTGCCAATATCAGGTAGGAGTTTAGTAGCTTATACTTTAAGTGGCTTATTGCACCAATTTTAGAATGAATCTTCACCATGTTTTAATCATGTTCATTTAGATGTGTTTGTTAATCTCTGTTCCACTATGTGTTATTAAAGGTATTCCCAAATAGGTTTTAAATCCGATTAAAAGTGACTGGATTACAAAGATAATACTATAAACTATCTGTGAAATAAATCCTGTATTTTTCTGACGCTTAGAATGTGATTTATTCACTTACAAACTTGTGACTTTTCATACAAGTTATTTGAGCTGTGACGTAGGCAGGGGAAACTCCATTCGGAACAATTTGTGTCGGATAATGACGAATCCGTGGCGGATAAGGACGACTCTATACCGGAGATACACGAAGAATTGTTGGATAATAAGAAATAACAAAATGGCGGTCAGATTTCTATAGATACCAGTCACTTGGCAAATTCCCCTGGTGACGTCACTCGAAAAATCACAGCTAACTCTTAATGAAAGTCAGATGTTCGAATCCCAATTTCTACACACATACAACAAGTTTTTTAATGTAACAAGTTGCAAATCATTCAGTGAAGATTGGACTATTTTTATACGTTTTCTGGACCATTTGGGAATACCTTTAACACATGCTGCTGCAACAACAACACTATATTATGACAGTCGGTTCAACCCACCTGCAGGGCAATTACAGGTTGGTCTACTGGTATTAAAGAATTTATTTGTGAATGATATATATTTGGTTAAAATCGGCAAAAATTGATTGGTACCAGTTATTACCGTTTATGCAGTATATCGTGGTACAACTTTGCGTATTTACACTGTATATTTAGATAACCTATATACGAGAATGACCATTCACGCTAATTTTTTCACGTAACTGAACGATAGGTTACGTGGGTTTTAATTCATGCGAACGGTAGATCAGCTACGCAAAATTTTGAACAAAATAAGGCCTGTAACAGTTAGCGTTTTGTTATTTTCTTATAATGGTAATTTCTGACCTGGGTCATGACCATCTAGAAATCAAATATAATTTCTATTACCATGGTGCAGGTGCTCACAGCGCTATTAAATATTATCCTCTATTAGATGATGTGAGGCCATGTTGTAGCTTTATCTTTAACCTGGTATTAATGATTTAATCTGGTGTTAGCAGCTAATACTCTTTCGAGACCCCAGGGCCAAAAAAAAAAGCTACATCCCACTGGCAGCCTACAGCCTGTAATAAACTTGTTTCACATGGAGTAAAACACCAACTGGGTATGGAGTTTGTTTGTTTGTTTGGAAATTAATGTCATACTGAACAGTATTTCACTTATATGACTATGGATTGTCCAATTCACACAGTTCCTTGCTAAATTACACTGGAAAACCAACAGGAAACCTCGTAAAAACCACCCCCATAATTGCTAGAGCCACCTTGTGTGACTTACCGATATACCGGATGGCGGACAGACGGACTCGATCCCAGGAAAGGTACATCAAAGTAAGATTAGTAAGTATGCATGCTAACCACTAAGACACGCCCCCAGGCATGGAGACTACAGCGCTTATTGTGTATACCTTGGTACAAAGTGTTAAGTGGTAGACTGAGAGGTCCTTTTTAAAAATCAACCCTGTGATCTTCCAGGCCATTGACTTGTAAACTTCTCTTAACAGATGGACTCTTAATGTTTTCTGTCCTCCAGTGTAATAGGATAAAACATACCTCACTGTCCTGGTCGTTCTGATAATAGTCAGCACAGTCATCCTCATCTGCCGAGCTGAGATCGGAGTGACATTCAACGTAACTGGAGGCCGCTGATTCATGACTTATTTCTCTTTGTGTGGAAGTTTTATTGTTGGTCACCACTACACTGCCCATAGCTTCATGGCAATTCATCTCTGCTGAAGTGAACAAAAGCAAGACTTACAATACATTCATATGTATAATGTCAATGTATATGACTTGTGATGTTGTTGACAAGGTGTTTATAACTCATAACAGGATCCTTAACATTTTTACCTGGTAAGCAGGAAGTTTGGCCACACAAGAGTGCCTCACTATACAGGACTGTGCCTTTGGGGAGAACAGGTTCATCCTAATGTTATGCAATTATTTTAAGGGGGACTGATTTATAGGTTTCCCAAATTGTTTTCAGTGTGTGTCATTTGCATTATGTATGGTACTGATTTCTGTCAATCTGGTCTTCAATGAAGTTTGTACTATAAAGAAAATTTTGCTTTATTTTTCAAAAATTTGAGTTAATGTTATTAATAAACCAGCAAAGCAGCGACAAATGCAAATGTTAGGTTCGGGCTATCTAAAAATATATTAGAGGACAGATTTTAAGGTTATGCTGGAAAAGATTAGAGCACAGACCTGGTCCATGTGCTCTTGGATAAAAATGGACACTCTAAAGTGAATATGTTTTATTCACTTTCAGTAAAAGGCCGGGTGGCTGAGTGGTTTAGGTAGCCTGCATTTACTGCTGGCGATTCCGTGCCTAACTCTGAGGATCGTGGGTTCGATTCCCGGACGGGCTTCAACCACAAAATTTTCTGAACAGGTATATGTTCTAACTAAGAAAGTGTTATCCCAAATAACGAAAATACTGAATATGTTTTAGTTCATTGCACAATGACTGTGTTTTTACCTGAAGAGAGCTCTGATAACATGATTGGTAAGGGAACATTGTAGATCTTATTTCTGGAGGGATCTTCATGACAAGACAGAAATGTGTTCTCTGTAAATTAAAACAAAACAAAGATCATATAGCATTACTTATGTCAATGTTAGTTGATGATTTTGATGAGACAGTTCGACTTATCAGCTAATGTTTGCTATCTCCTCACTCATTGGTATATTTCAAGTTTGATATTTAATATTCGGTGCAATAACACTATTGCCTCACAAAACAATTAACATAAACACACGTGAATATTGTGAAGTATTGCAATTGCAGCCTTCCTGTTCTTTTGGAATTTGGTAAAGTCCTTTTCTATAAACAAATGTTCAAACTGGAATATAAGATATTTTAATAAAAGACCAGACAACCTCTTTTTGTGTTTAACTGTTTTGGACCACTAGTCTGTATGACAATTGTTTTTTTAAGTTTTGGAAAATTCAATAACTAGCACAAAAAAAATCAACATGCATAGAATTTAAGAAGGTTGTTAAATACCAATACATATTATATCACTAGTTCAGAAACTGTTCTGAAGAGTTTATCTAGAATATGAGAAATAATTGACACCCCTGTGCCAGTGTAATCAATTTTTAGAAATATATTATAAATCTTTCTGTACATAAGCTAAATAACACATCTGTATTGTTTGTTTGTTTGTACTCATGGGTATTTCACTTATATGACGACATGCCAGCCCAATGGGTGAAGGAAACCACCCTCAGCATCACTGGCAACAAACAAAGACAGGAAGGGACAAATACAAGACGACAACAACAGGACGACAACAACAGGACACCACAAACAGATCGGCTTCCTGTTCCCCTTTGCTTTGAGAGCACTAGGGCAGCATGAAGCTCCCTCCAACCGCCTGCCACATCTGTATATAGACACTTAGTTTTCTATGTCCTGAATAAATGTTTTGTGTATAAATGTTTTAATTAGTTTCCCAATGCCATCTTCCAAAATGCCACATAATGGTTGATTGGTATTTTACACCATGCTCAAGAGTATTTCATGTATATGACAGCTGTTTATTCCAACAGTAATTGAAGCGAGAGACAAAAACATCACAGGACAATGCAAAAACATCATAAGCATATCAGCTTGTTGTTCCTCTAAAGCTCGGAAAGCCCCAGGGTAACAGAAAGCTTGCTCCATCCACCCGTATAAAGACCATTTAGGCATTAAACAGTAAAACAAATCTGACGATGGCAATGCTTATGTACATGTATCTTTAACAAGGATGTGTGAGATTTATTTCTCTAAAGTCAATACACAAAATTGCCTAAGCATTTAAGTTTTAAAGCCATCTTGTGCACTGCCTGTGGGCATGTGAGATAAACTTTATACATCCTCATTAAGATATAAACTTCTGTGACAAAATATACAGGAAAAAGAGTCTATTCTCGGCATATTTTAAACTTTACATTTGGGACCAAGATATATCATCTTTAAGAGAAATGCCTGAGGGTCACAGATTGACCTTAAATTGATTGTTTACAATAATAACAGCTGGTGTAGAATGAATGTTTAATAACATCTTGTTGATAAATGTTTTTATGTTCACTTTTCCATGTTTATCTTCAAAAGTATCCC
>JARFOD010031755.1:0-10577 GCA_031763545.1 Mopalia muscosa
GGGGGGGGTCATTTTTTGGTCTACCAACATAGGCTACAGAAGAATTATTTCATATTGGAGGCTAGATTAGTGCTTGTGTTTGGTAAAGATCATTATTTCTGCTGCATGTAGTTTTATTAAGGTTAATTTATACACCTTACAACCCATCTGACTGTTATATACTAGTATGTGGTTGCAAAAGTTTTATGTACATGTAATACAGTTTCTGTTAATCATTAAGATTCCAGCACTATCATTAAAATGTTGTTAAAACTTATATCACTGGATCGTAAATAAATTAACCAATGATCTGAAATGGAATAATAAAGTTTAAATTCTGTAAAATACAGTTTCATTCTGATAAATAATAAAAATAAATATCACCCTGAACTCAAATGTTTTTTACCGGCTCACCAGTTTTTTCATTGACATGCAATAAAATAAGGTCAAACTGCACATAACTACAGTACATTTGTACCTAAAAAGGTCAAGTAGAGCAAGTTGTGTCAGGAGTGTAGAAAAGGTCATTAATAAATATCACAAAGGGGTTTCTATAAAAGTTTATGTGCTGTAAGTGTTTGCATATCTCATATATTATGCTATTTTTATTCAGTAGAACGTCCCTGACCAATTTTCTATGTCTATCATCCAAATGCCATACGCTTGGTTTATTGTCAGTGGCATTTAGGGCTGGAGGACGTCAATTGACTTGTCATATAGCATTAATCATTAAGCATGGTATTAAACCCCAATCAAATAAACAAACGAACAATAAAAAAAAAACTTTTTAATAAGTTTATGTTTTGATGTGACCTATTTTTTAAATAACATATGAAGGATTAATCCCCAGTACATGTGTATAGTTAATATTTGAGTAATGGTGTCTGTTAAACAGGTTACAATCACCCCAGATTACTAGCAGCTGCACAAGATAAGGCTAACTTGGTGAGTATAAAATAGTACATAGACGGGGGTCTTATTCTCAACTCAAGTATCATGCAAATTAAACAGCAGGTATAGCTGTTCTGTAGGTATTAAATGTACCATCATTGTATGTGAAGTGTTAAACACTAGACCTCATGTCACCACCCCTGGAAAAAATGTACCATTTCTCAGGTCAACTAACTTAATTTTCAGGTTAGAAATTTCACACCAGATTCTACATAGATTGAATCGTGTACTATATGTTCAACTCTTATGCGATAAATTCATTTTGACATCCATATTTGAGTGGGTTAAATAAAAAATTATTAAAATTATTTATTTTATTTTGACTTTCTCATTAGACATAGGATTTCACGCAAGGGTGGGTTGCATGGTCACGTGATTTTCCAGGGATGCATGTCACCTTGTTTACAATTTAAACTCACTAAATGTTCTGTTTTCCAGTCAACCTTTGTGAATAGACCGGCTCTGGGTTGTTTCCCGCCCATAGATTTGGTTCAACGCCTGCAGAGGGCGCTACTCAGTGTAAGTTTAAATGTCTTACAAAACATTTGTTCTTGTTAACTGAGAACAATTTCAATAAAATAATTTTTTAAATCAATCTTATGAACCTTGAGTATGAAAAGGTACCAATGTATGCCATATTATACATCTATGTCAGGTACAACGAAATGCCTAATCCAATGCAATAACTTGTCTATAGAAATTGTGTTTTATAACTTCCTGAGTCCTTTGGCTAAGAGCAGTTTGTTTATAGCAATGAAAGTACTTAGCACTGGAGGAAGATTAACTCTCCATTCCAACATGATCAAAACACCTAGCATTTTATGGTTATGCTAATACATCACTGTCATTTAATTGAATGTCAAGCATGGTATCAGCCATGAAATCAGTCAATCAATCATTATGTTGCCACTCCCAATACATGTATTTAGGTGAAAGAGTTATTATGTGTCATATGATGGAAGATCTGTTGCCTGGTTGAATTATTCCAGCCGTAACACTAATTTCCAGTAGAGGCCTGTTGGTTAAACTCACAGTGTATTGGAATTTTGTCGCAGAGTCTTGGGGAAGGAGGTGGCTAAAAATCAATCATTTCACAGGAATCTGTCTCTGGGTAACAGATTAGATATAAACAGCTGCTCCACGTATTGATTGGTGCCACAGTTTTGGGATCTTGTGGTATTCATTAGGAAAGTACATGTGTGCGTCCTAAGACATCAGCGCAGTAAGAAGGGGCCAATCTTTAGCAGTCGTACAAAGGGAAGGCTGACAGAGATAGTCAGCTCTTCTGGATGTACTGTCTGTGGAAGTGGGGTCACATTCGCCAGCTGTTACACACCTTATATTAAAGTATGACTCCTTGTTTTGTGAAATTTGTTCCTTGGCAACATGGTGTCACACCAACCTTGGAGATCATTGAAATTACTTATCAGAGGAATCAATAATTTAGAGAACCAAATTTTTTTTTGTTTTAAGGAAGCATTGAAGCATTTTGTAAATCTCATCCTACACAAAACCTCATCTCCTGTCTCCACTGTCTTGCATACACACCATCCTTATAACAAAAAAACAGGTCGCTAGATAAATTCATTGCCTATATTTTCAGCTGCTTTCCACAGGCCTTCTGATGTGAGGAGAAAGCTCTGTGTTAAAGATATGAGTGACCTTACAAGATGTAACAAAGAAATAACGATCCAAGTGTTCTATCATTACATATATCATAAATGACATAAATCTTTCCTAAATCTCTTTACACTGTTTTGTTTGACAGATTTCTCCACCTGGATTAAATCAGGTACAGACTATGGCCTGTGGTGCGTGCTCCGTAGAACATGCTCAAAAAGCTATGTTCATCACATATATGGTAAGGATACAAGGCTCTGTTAGGGACATCTTTTGTTTTACTCAAGATAATCCCCTCATCTCCCTTGGTTTTTCTGCAGATAATCCTGACATCTTCCTTGGTTTTATGAGAAGATAAACCCACATTGTCTTTGGTTTTGCTGAGGAGAATCCCCACCTCTCCTGGTGGAGAAAAAAAAAATGCTTCATCTTCCTTGGTTTTGCTGAAGAGAATCCTCTCATGTTCTTGCTTTTGCTGAAGTCAATCTCATCTTCTTTGGTTTTATGTGAAGATAATCCCTACATCTTCCTTGTTTTTTTGCTGGAGACATTCCCCTCATCTTCTTTGGTTTTCCTCAAGACAACTCCCACATCTTCTTTGGTTTTGCTGAAGATAATCCCTCATCTTCTTTGGTTTTCCTCAAGAAAATCCCAAATCTTCTTTGGTTTTTCTCAAGACAATCCCCACATCTTCTTTGGTTTTCCTCAAGACAGTCCCTCAAGACAATCCCCACATCTTCTTTGGTTTGCCTCAAGACAATCCCTCCTCAAGACAATCCCCTCATCTTTGATTTTCCTCAAGACAATCCCTCTTCAAGACAATCCCTCCATCTTTGATTTTCATCAAGACAATCCCTACATCTTCTTTGGTTGTCCTAAAGACAATCCCTATATCTTCTTAGATTTTCCTCAAGACAATTCCCTGATCTTCTTTGGTTTTCCTCAAGACAATCCCCATATCTTCTTTGGTTTTCCTCAAGACACTCCTCTCATCTTCTTTGGTCTTACATGAAGATTATCCCAACATCTTCTTTGGTTGTCCTCAAGACAATCCCATCATCTGTGATTTTCCTCAAGACAATCCCCACATCTTCTTTGGTTTTCCTCAAGACAATCCCCACATCTTCTTTGGTTTTCCTCAAGACAATCTCCTGATCTTCTTTGGTTTTCCTCATGACAATCCCATCATCTTCTTTGGTTTTCCTCAAGACAATCCTCACATCTTCTTTGATTTTCCTCAAGACAATCTTCCCATCTTCTTTGGTTTTCCTCCAGACTATCCCCTCATCTTCTTTGGTTTTCATAAAAAAATCCCCTCATCTTATTTGTATTGAGTGAAGATAATCCCCACATTTTCTTTGGTTTTCTTCAAGACAATCCCCTCATCATGTTTGGTTTTCCTCAAGACAATCCCCTCGTCTTATTTGGTATTGCGTGAAGATAATCCCCACATTTTCTTTGGTTTTCTTCAACACAATCCCCACATCTTCCTTTGTTTTCCTCAAAACAATCCCCTCAAGTTCTTGGGTCTCACATGAAGATAATCCCCACAACTTCCTTGGTTTTGGGGAGAATAATCTCCACATCTTCATTGGTTTGGGTACCATTGAGTACGAGGTTAAACACCAATCTTGGTTTGGACAGGGATAATCTCCACATCTTTCCTTATTTTAGCAGGAAAAAAAATCCTCATATAAATATGTAAAAAGTAAAAAAAATTACATTTATATATAATCTTCTTTTCATGAACTTTCTAGTATTAAAGTGATACAGATGTGCCCAGGAAATTGTACACTTATTTCAAGTAAGTTTTGGATATCTTTCAAAGTGATAGCTGAAGCTACATCTGAGTAGTACTGTATCAGGGATTAATGTTAATTCTTGTCTTCTGAAACTAAGAGAACATGGTGAAAAGTCATAAACCACGGGACCAAAAAAAACTGTAGTATTTTGGTTTAAAACATAAAATGATAGAGAAGACAGTTGACCTCCATCTTGTATATGTTAATAAAGGATTCCTTAGTTCAAACACGCCCAATCAAAACATAAAAAAAACATACTGTAAGAAAATGTATGTTTTTTAAAATTTTTTAAAAGTTGTACACTTTTCCATATGTTAAAAACAAGTGCATGTAAGCTCTGGTGTTAAAGTTTTTTTGGATGTTTCTTGGGTTTCAGAGGAAAAAGCGAGCTGGAGCTGACCCGACCCCTGAAGAAATAAGTTCCTGTGTGATAAATAAAGCCCCGGGGTCACCCAATCTCTCTGTCTTGTCATTCACTAATGCATTTCATGGACGAACAATGGGTAAATAGTGATGCTAGTCCACCTCAGTTAGTACTACGCAAATCCAGCATGGTCAGTCTTAACAAAATGATTCAACATGATAAATCATCAATAGATAGTTCATTATGATCAGTATGAGCCCTGTCTCTCTCTTACACTTAGGCATTATATCAATGGTTTCTTTACACCTTTTGTAGAAAGGACAAAAATGTACATGCATAAAAATGCATTACTACTTATGTTTTTTCTAGTGTTTTAATTCTTGTTGAACTATATCTAATTTAGAAAGAACTCTTGCATATAGGGTTATGTTAACATAACAGTCAAAATACATCTGGCCACGACGGTTTTACAGTTTAAACTGTGAACAGAAGAGCTCTACTTGTATTACCAAATCAAATCTCTTTCTTGGGACAACACCCTCTTTTCACACTGTGTCACCATACCTAGTCAACTGTCAAGGTTATTCAGCCTACTTGTTGGACAGTACGAAGCAGCAGGAGAGTAAGTCATGTGACTAATGAGCAGGGACAGCCTGAGCTTTATATTTGGCCTTCTCCACAGGTTTGAACAAATTATGATACAATACTTATTGGTGGCCTAATATAATAATATTTCATTGATATAAGCGAATTATAAAGCATTCAGGGTAACTTGTTTTCTATTCGGACAGGTGCTTTGGCAGTAACTCATACAAAGTACTTACACAAGTTAGACTTCCCTCAACCTGACTGGCCTATAGCCAGCTTCCCTAAACTGAAATACCCCTTGGAGGAGTTTGAGGCGGAGAATAGAAAGGAGGAGGATAATTGTCTAGCACAGGTCAGTTAGGTGATCATACGTGTAAGGAAATCGTATTGGTAGTTTATAATCCCAATATTTAGATCTCTAATGGTTATATTCACAAATATTGTCACCACTGTATATTTGCATCCAAATATTTAACTTTTTTCTTGACAAATAAATAACAGACTAAGACTTGGGATTTGAGAAAAAAAAAGAAGATGTATGTTCATATTTTTGACCTAGGTTCGTGACCTGATTGAACAGTATAAAAAGAAAGAGTGCCCTGTGGTTGGGATCATCACAGAACCAATACAAGGGGAAGGAGGAGACAACTTTGCTACTGCTTATTTCTTCCAAGGACTTCAGGACATTGCTCAACAGGTGTGTGTGTGTTTAAATAGATTAGTAGAACGACCTGCTGTCCTACTACACTTTATATATCTTATTCTTAAACTGGTTCTGACTGAATTCAACAGGTTTAGAAAATGTCTTTATGATCACATCTACATTGCTGTTATGAAATAAAGGATCAAAAGGTGAATCTTTTTACTGGCCAAGTTTGTCAACAGATAATGTCAATAATAATAATAAACTTTATTTGTAGACGGCTGAAATGCTCAGCCAACAGATTATTGACTTTCCCTGAGGCCCTCTCAGTAAAGAATTCAATCGTTGGCTGTAATTTGTAATCACAAAATTAGAAATTGGTATTCAATTGATTTTTTTCATCTGCCATTGTATCTGTTACAATGTTTATGACATCTTCTGGATTTGGCGAAAGAAAATTGTCTATAATTCACCTTTTATCTACATTCTACACTTTTTAAATTTTAAAGAAAATCAAAAGATATATATGTAGTCCTATATTATATTCAACCAGTTAAAGTAGTATGTTCTAGAAACACAACTTCCAACCAGTTCCAAACTAGTCTACTTTATCAAGAAACAGCTTATAGTATAACTGCTGTTTATGATATTGTGGTAGTGAGCCAAGGCTAAGTAACAATAAAGGGGCTATCACTTGTGTTCTCAATATTGACATAGATTTGCTCAAACTGACCTATAAACCTATATACAGAAGTAGACAGTACTTTCAGACTTACTGGGCTGAAATTTACAACTTAATGATAGTCTAAGTATTGTTTGCAGTTGCTTAATGTTAATAGCCTGCTAGCATAATTTTTTTTTCTTTATATGCAGAGAAATTACCAATGTTGATAAAACTATAAAATATTTGACTCATGTATTTTGTTAAATTAAAAGTTGATATTGTACAATTATTAAACTTATGTTAAAATTTCATGAAGGAGTTGTTAGACACTTGACTTTTTTGGCATTTTTTATTTGTTTATTTTTAATTTTTTTTACCAATTTGCACAAATGCTTTTAATCCATGTCTTGACACTTTAAGGGGAGATAATTGGTAATCTATCAAGGGAGATAAATCACACTTTAATGGGCTTTGTAACAACTACAGGAAGAGAACTGATTCAGGAGTTTCAGTATAAATTATTCATGGATTAAGTATGTAGTTTTGTAGAAATACAATGTGTATTATTTGAAAAAGGTTAGATTTTAGGAGACTGCTATATGTTTGTGTTGGGTAAAAGACCGTAAAACTGATATATTTCGTTTCGAAAGCTACACCGGTAATAGGATTTACAGCCTTTGCTTAGTGAAATGTTCGTTTTGTTTCAGAATGATATTGGATTAATGTTTGATGAAGTTCAGACTGGTTGTGGAGCAACGGGAAAATTTTGGGCCCATGAGCACTTTAAACTAAGAGAGCCAGTGGACCTGATGACCTTCAGCAAAAAGATGCTGACCGGTGGTTTCTTTTATAAAGATGATTTCAGAGCTAATGAGGTGAGCTACCTGAGGCCTATTTTAAGTCAATCTAATCTATCAGTTTTCTTTGTTTATTTTAAAATTAGAACAATAATCTTAGAGTCATCAATATATTTAAATTTTTTATATTGAGTGTCTTTTCTGCTTTGAGTATGTGTGGGGTTTAGTTTAAACATGTTATTCTGAAATCCATTTGTGATTATAATGACAAAAGCTGCGCAAATTGTTTATTATAAAAGAACAATGTGTTTAAGAATCTAACAGTACTGGAATTTTTAATAGAATGTTCTCAGTCACTTGGATTTACTTAATTTAGTGCACTATTATCCCTATGTTTGTATTTCAGCCATATCGTATATTTAACACCTGGGTTGGTGATCCAGGTAAACTCGTGTTCTTAGAGCAGGTGGTGAATGTGATAAAAGAACAAGAGTTATTGGTAAATGTTCAGGTCACAGGAGATAAACTTCTGACAGGATTACGAGATGCACAGGTAAGCAGGGCTGTGGAAAAAACATACAATTTAAAAACAAATAAAACATGTTAGTAGAGTCAACATGAAAAACAAATAGGTATATGGAGGATACTATTGTATTGTGCTTGTCACTTTGTCCATGTCTGTTATGCAAATCCATTTTTTGTAAAGCTTCAGTGGATTGAGCTCACACTTCGTAACTTCATATTCCACATTCCTGTGACAACTTACATGACAAGTTTGAGTCGCTTCTCCCCCCCTCCCCCCCATTTTTTTGTTTATTTTTTATAACCAGTTTGACTTGCAAAAAGTTTGAGTTAGGATCAGTTTTGATCATATTGTGCGAAATGGTGAATATTTTGTTTTGTTTAAGAAATGAATATTAAAAGCATTTTTGTTATTTTTAGATAACACTTTCTGAGTTTGAAAAGATTCTAGTTAAAAAAAATTATAGACGAAAACCATACAGGAACCGACAACCATCAGTCAGGCACCAAAATGGCCGGTATTCTGTTCAAAGTCATATTATTCCCCAAATAAGCCAACTTTTGTTCAAACTCAGGAGAGTTATCTCAAAAATAACAAAAACACTGCAATTCTTATGTAGAAAAATTTAGGCTTTTAGGGAAAACTGATACAGGACTTTAACATTGCACTTGAGACATTGTCTTATTTAAAGATGTGATCATATTCTAGACCATTGATTTTTAATATTTGTTTTTGGTTTTGTCCAGACTCGTTTTGCTGGGTTGTTGATGAACGCCAGAGGTTTGGGTACACACTGCTCTGTTGATTTCAACACTGCTGAGGATCGAGATAAGGCAATAGCACTCATGAGGAAAAAAGGTAATCCTAGCTGAATATAATAACAGAACTTTTGATGTTTGTATGACCTAAATCTACCAGCTTCTGATGGTACAATGGATTCAGTGCCGCCTGAACCACAGAATAGTGGCTTACCTAGTAAATATAAATATATAAAAAAAATTATTCTACTTGAATATTTTATAATGCTGCACAGGAAACTATTGAATATTTATTTTGTCATTGTAATATTGTATCCCTTTTTTGAGAGAACTGAGGAAGTATTTGTGATATAACTGGAAAACATGTCAATTTTACAATATTGAAATTCTGTTTGGTTAACTATTATATTGAGATATGTATAAACCTTTTACGTGGAGATATGTATAAAACTTACATAGGGATATAACCCCATGGGAGAGCAGGTGGGCCATTTAATAACAGCAGGTCCTGCAGAATACTCCCCCGGCTTCCTCGGTTGATCGGTTGATCGTAAGAGGCGAGAAAGAGGCAGCCTGTTAGCTGGGGGTTTCGTCCCGTGTCGGAGGAGAATGAGATCCTGGTGACTGAGGAGTAATTGGCTGGCAAAAGGGTGCCAGATAGCCATGTTGCTTCAACACTTCACTTTGGCTCAATATGCTCCTAGACCGGTGGTCAGATTGGCCGGATCTGATTGATCGGATTGTTGCGACCTCTGCAATGATCCAAGATTAATTCCATCGAAATTAATAAAATTCAAGTTGAATAAAAGCAAAATTATATAAAATAAGTTTATTCCATCCTACCTTCAATTATTATATTATTGCAGAAGGCCATGGCTCATGGGTCAATTAAGTGGGAAACAACAAAATATATTTTTTGGCTCTGTTGGGTACAATTCCCCCCTCAGTAGAGTAGAATTTTTATTTAGTTTCCTATTTAAGTATACCACTTTTTGAACCCTCATAACCTGTCCCTGCTGGTCACCGCAGGGGGGCTCTCCCCCTTGTTGGCACTCCGTGGAGGGTGGGGGACATGGGTGGTGAAACTTACTACGCCCTATAATGGCATCCCCTCCCAACCCTATAAAAAAAAGAAAAGTAATAAATATAGAAAACTGGCCTAGATTCATAGTAATCAGTAGCCAAATCGAAAATAAGCCAGTAACAAAATTATTGCCGTTGCGTTGAACAAGACACAAATAGCAGCGGCAGAAACTGTTAAAAATGTAACAAAAATGTAGTCTGGTGACATTTTGTTGGAATGCACCAGACAGCTTAAATTAAAAACAATATTGGAGTTGCCTGTATCCATTACACCTCATAGATCTCATAACAGCAATAAGGGGATCATTTGAGACAGATGTCAAGATCTCTCTGATCTATCAGAAGAAGAGATCTGCCCCGAGCTCAAACATCAAGGTATAGCTAATGTTAAGCGCTTCCCAACAAAAGAGGATGATAAGATTATAAAACTTAATACATAGTACTTAATTCCATTTGATTCAACTACAGTGCCGGACCACATCTACATTGGTCCTTACAGGATGAGGGTAGATACCTTCATCCTCAACCCAACAAGGTGCTTCCAGTGTCAGAAGTTCGGACACGGAAAGAATCAGTGTAGAGGTGGTGTGGTTTGCTTTCGCTGCTCCGAAGAAGGCCATGAGGGCTTCGAATGCCCCAAGACAATAAAATGTTGTAACTGTCAGGAGGCCCACATGGCCTCCTCCAAAGATTGTAGTTTTTTCATAAAAGAAAAGAAAATTCAAACAATTAAAAGTGATAAAAACATTAGCTATATTGAGGCACGGCGCCTTGCCTCTGTCTCAGATGTTCAAGGGTCAACCAA
>JARFOD010031766.1:0-10577 GCA_031763545.1 Mopalia muscosa
GGTTTCCTTCACCCATTGGGCTGGCACGTCATCATATAAGTGAAATACCCTTGAGTACGACGTTAAACCCCAATCAACCCATGTCCATTGGTGAGTCATTGGAATACCTGCCCTCCTCTTGTCGGCCATCTTTCCTACTCCACTTTATGTATAGCAGTATAGTTAATACAATTGTAAGCGCAAATAAATATAACTATTGAATAGTTGATTAATCTTCAACATTGTAAACGTTAATATCTTTTTGTTAAGATATGCAAAATATTGTTACAACCAATAACAACAATGAGAGTTTGTTGAAAAAAAAATTGTTTACAGTGTCACTTTAAAAATCCTACAAAAAAAATTATATTAAAAGGTGAGTTAAATTAAGAGGTGATCTACTCTAGACCTATGTTATACATTCCTGTCACTCATTCTAGCAGATCTCATTCTTAATCGAGTGAAAATAAACGGAGAAGCAGCTATTATTAGTATCGTTATCCCGAACAAAGGTCGATAAAATATCCAACCAATAGCGATGACTGTCAGAGAGAGGCTGATTGATAAAACCAAACTCATCATGTGCATTCCCATGGCAACCATCTCCCGAATTACTGGCAACCAGTCCACTGAAAGTCCAACAAGATTTAAAATTATAAAAACACAGTAAAGCTACAGCAATATGTCAGGCACTGATGAACACTATTAGCCCATTTAAAGGGGATTGGGTCTCACTACATTGGGTGCCTAAAACCCCCAAACCACAAAAAAAGTTTTAAGTGAAATAAATCAAACAAGCTGAGTAGCTAGCAGGCCCACCACTAGAGGCTTTGTTTTAAAAAAAAATATGCTCATAATCTTGGTCAAATCACTTTTTCTTACTTTTGTTCAGAAACTAATTTTTTCTTCAAAGAACCAAAGAGTAAATGTTACGGTGTTGTGATATATGCAAAAAATGCATTAATCTTTTTTTAACTTTACTTTACATGTCATTCCACATATTAAACTCAGTTCTGTTTCCATGATTTACAAAATCCGGTTACGAAAAAAAGAGAGAAGTAAAAAAAACCAGTGAAAAGCCGCCATACCCCCTTGCCCTTGTATATAATCATTTGTGAAATGTCGCTGTATCAGTTAGAACATTTATTAGCTCAGAAAAATCTGTTTGTTTGTTTGATTGGTGTTTATTGTCGTACTCAAGCGTATTTCACTTATATGACGATGGACAAAAATACAGGACATCACAAACAGATGTGCTTCCCATTACCCTTTAGCGTTTTGAACACCAGGGCAACAGAAAGCAACCTCTTTTCTCCCCTCTTACGATCGACCGAGGAAGCCGAGGGAGTATTCTGCAGGGCTATGGCCCACCCGCTTCCTTTCGGGGCGTCACTCACAAGAAGCTGACAAAGAGATATTAGAACTGAACGAACTTGAGCTGCCTCATAACATTGTGACTCACAAGATAAGCTGACAAAGAGATATTTGAACTGAACAGAGTTGATGTGCCCAATAACATTGTCACTCACAAGATAAGCTGATGAAGAGATATTAGAACTGAACAGACTTGAGGTGCCTCATAACATTCTCACTCACAAGATAAGCTGACAAAGAGATATTAGAACTTAACAAGGTTGATGTGCCCCATAACATTGTCACTCACAAGATAAGCTGACAAAGAGATATTAGAACTGAACGGACTTGAGGTGCCTCATAACATTGTCACTCACAAGATAAGCTGACAAAGAGAAATTAGAACTCAACGGACTTGAGGTGCCTCATAACATTGTCACTCACAAGATAAGCTGACAAAGAGATATTTGAACTGAACAAGGTTGATGTGCCCCATAACATTGTGACTCACAAGATTAGCTGACAAAGAGATATTAGAACTGAACGGACTTGAGGTGCCCCATAACATTGTCACTCACAAGATAAGCTGACAAAGAGGTATTAGAACTGAACAGACTTGAGGTGCCTCATAACATTCTCACTCACAAGATAAGCTGACAAAGAAATATCAGAGCATTATACTTTGTGGGGAAAATTTCTTTTTTCGCTATTTTTGTTATCTTTTACATTTCAAAATCAATATACTGATAAACCCAACAGATTTAAAAAAAATATTATACAATACACAGGTATTTTTTTTCTCTTTATTGGATCAATTTTAATGGAGCCTTATTCTATACAGCCAACATTTGATCGATCCCTGTATTTAAGCAACATATTGTGAAGAATATTTATGTTAAATATCAGGTATTTGTTACCAGTTAAAAAAAGTGAGACGACTGTTGTATTGAAATGCACAAGAACACTCAATTCCGTACGTTGCTTCATTATATATATCCACACAGAAAATCAATATGGTCATAAAATTTATGTATTTTCAACAATATGAAAAAAAAAAAATATATATATATAAAATAAAACGGAGGATTTTCAGAAATTAAAAAAAAAAAAAAGATTAATTGACTGCTTGAATGCCATATCTAAGGGTTTCTCACTTTAATACATGCTATATGAACAGGTGTAATTAAATTGATACAATGAACCCCCCACAAAACAGCCAGTGGTAATGTTGTGTTAGTCAAGACTATGACCAAGACTGTACTACCCTTAGCAAGAGGCAGGGTCTTAGCCCGAAATCAAAAGTACCGTGTCCAAAAATGTTACTTTTACTTAGTGTCTGTTGTCTGTTGAGCATCATTTTAACAGCCAACTCCTTCAATTTGTATTCTTTTACGAGAAATTTATCTTGTCCCCTTTACAAATTTTAACAAAAAATGAGCATATTTAGCTATAATTGCTCAAAATGAAGACATTAATGGGATATAAACTGTTCGTTGTATCCATTCACAATGATCCTAGATACAGAGGCCTAGACAACACTTCTTCCCTGCCAATTATTAGCTTGGACAGCTAATAAAGAGAGAAAAAAATAGCTTGCCTCCAATGGGATTCAAACCCTACTCCTTATGTAAATTTTCATAGAACTGATGTAAACAAACTTTAAGTTCACAAGGTTGAGGCATAAATGAAAAGTGTAGGGAACTAATTATGTTACAGACAGACAAAAAAAAACAGACAGACAGACCGACATGGGTAAAACTTAAGCTTCTTGCTGATTCCTTCAGTACAAGACTAATAAATGTGAGAGCTTTGCTTATATTGAAAAATTAAGTTCCCAAGAAAGTGCAAAAAATGCATTTTTTTTTCTTTGCTTTAAACGTAAACCTATTTTTACAGCAATATAAAATAATTACAAGTTTGAAAATCATGTTGCTTGATATGTTGACAAACAAGCTACAGTGCCCCAATAATAACATCACATGAGCTCATTGTGATGGGATATAAGCCAAACAATCACGAATTGTAAATGCAACAGTGGCTTGAAAAAAAACAAACATAAGAGAAGATTTTATGCATTTACAACAACCACAGTTATGCAAGAACATGAGAAAAATGTTAGTTTTGTGGCTGGGAACTTTGATAGAAATAAAATCCCAAAAATAAAAATGGTGAAAAAAGTTACACTGCCATGGCAGATGATGTCAGAAACAGGCTTAGGCATTTGTCAGAAAATGGCAGAATATAAAGGCCAGTTTCTGTCAGAAAACTGTATAATTATACGGTCCAGGATCGACACTGGATCAAACTGGCTGCACAGGTAATCCTCAAATACACAACAGTGAGACGAGACACTCACAGGTCTCCGTAAAAGGACTGCTGTGAAAAATACCTCAGTCTGATCACCATGCCAAGCAGGTCAGGTTAAGTTGTGATCATGGGCTACTGTATTGACACCCAGTAGATATTTTTAAATTGGAAAATGATCCGCACTGGCTAGCGTTAAACGTGTCGCTGCCAAAAACCTTGATTTATTTACTTATTTTCAACGGGAGGCTGCTCAAATTGACATTGGCTGTGGAGAATGTTTGATTTTGTGAAAAGAAAGGCAGCAACCTGTGGTCTAGTTAAACGTGTATTTAACACACCTATAGAAGATCACCTAGTTCTTCCAAATCCTTATCAAAACAATAGGATAAAAATTAGTAATTTAAAAATAACTTGTATTCAAACCCACTATATTGTTTGACATTCATGTTACGATGTAGTAGAAAATTCAATTCAATACATCTATTTTTCTTAAGAATAAGCACATTGGCTCAGTGATATTGATTTAACTGTAAAATCACCAGAAATTTGACTATGCCATTTGAACTTTAAAATTAATTACATCAGGAATGGTGTTGAGATTTTTTGCAGAGATTAATCACACAAATGTCAAATAGTTAAGAACAATGAGTTATCTTATGTTCTAGAAAAATCATGATATACAGGTGTCTGTGCAGATCGTAATATTTAGTTGTTGTTGGTAACCTGTCATCATGAGGAGCTGTTATAGAAGAGAAAATGTCATACACACAGATATTCAGATGTTCATTAAAATTAAACAAACCCCAAAAGAGTCAACACCTTGCATGCAGTTTTTATCCTTAATCATAATCAGAGTGTGACTTTGCACTATTTCATATTTGATGTCATTTACTGATTTAGTTTTAACATAAGTAAGCTATTTGTGTTACGATGTCCTGTATGCATCTGGTGTGGTTGACTGGGAGCTTCCAGTTGACCTGGTGCTCTGTCAGTTGTCAGTTGACCTGGTGCTCTGAAGGCTTCCAGTTGACCTGGTGCTCTGTGAGTTGTCAGTTGACCTGGTGCTCTAGGAGCTTCCATTTGACCTGATGCTCTGTCAGTTGCCAGTTGACCTGGTGCTCTGAAGGCTTCCAGTTGACCAGGTGCTCTGTCAGTTGTCAGTTGACCTGGTGCTCGGAAGGCTTCCAGTTTACCTGGTTTTCTAGGAGCTTCCAGTTGACCTGGTGCTCTGTGCATTGCCAGTTGACCTGGTGCTCTGAAACCTTCCAGTTGACCTGGTGCTCTGGGAGCAATGGTATCAGGAATCTGCTCAGTTTTGTGATGTCTTTGTATTATGTCCTGTGATTGTCTGTGTTAGTTGCATGTGGCATTGAAGGTGATTTCCGTCACCTTTTGGTCTGGCATGCCTTCACATGAGTGAAATAAAATACATCGTTAAACCCCAATCAAACAGACAAATCTATATCAGGCAGGTAGCAGATTAGTTTCAACCCAATCTCCCCTAGTACTGCATACATGGTGATTTTTTGAAAAAAAAAATGTGCATTTTGAACAATATTTAATTCTTAGCAAGCTTCTGGCCTAAAGGATGCCTCTTCTATTAACCCATATGTAGGTATTTTTAATTTATAGTTATTTACAAAGGAGCTAAATCAGATTAGGGCACCTGTTGTGATTAATGATTTCTTGGCAAGGTGCGATATCATGACATAGCTACCTGACTTAAAGCCTGTACAATGCACGCGGACTAACAGACGCACGCTGAATAATACATGAACAGCCTAAACAAACCAGGATATTGAAGGATTAGTAAATATTTTGTTAACACCCTGTTGGATACCATGTTAGGAGTAAATGATTGGATTTAAATAGAGTAAACCAACAGCTACAAGCACAGAATAAGATGAAGGGATTTTAACTCAGATTTTTTTTAATTTAAAGGACTAATGGATATAATTCATGTATAATGTTATAGGTGAACCAGAATAAAATCAATAGGTCTATTTATTCATTGCCAGGTGTTTAACGCCGTGACTAGTGTTGTCACTTTAAGTGATAGCAATGTAATGCAGCAATTACATGTAAGTGTCACACAAACACACCCATAACATACGGAGTTACCTGTTCCAACAAATCCCAGTTAATAAAGATTGTACACTCATTCACAAAACAGATTTGTGTTCTTCACTAATATGACGATGGAGTGTCCACTTCTTTTTCTACATTAATGAAGTACAGTTTAATGGTCTAAGGAAATCTCCATAAAGCTTCCTGTGATAGCCAGTTATCTCATGTAACACCGTTACATACCTGAGATCACCTTGGAGATTCTATCTTGCGATCAGTATAGTACATAGACAGAGATTCATCAGACTGCAGGTACTCAAAACAATTATAATTCATACAGATTTTGAAAGTTAGATTATTGCGACCCCGGGAAAAGTATCTCATTTGCAGGGTTGACTATTGCTTCTTGGGTGATTATTGCCTATTGAATGACTGTTGCCTATCATCTCTTTTCTGATAATTGCCAATTGTCTGACTATTAACTCTTATCTGACAATAAATATGGCAAAAGTCAATACCACTATTGATATCATTTTGGAATTTTTGTGATACTGCTACATACATTAAATATTGCTTAAATTAAGTACAGATATGTTTTGTCGATTAATATGGGGTAGATCAAGTCCATTAGGACTGTACTCCCGCCACTGTTATCCTTCACTTATGATGCTTTATTTGTTTCATGAGGTGAACATAAATACAAATACAAAAAATATATACATGGATTTTGAACTTTCAAAATATGCATTAATGCAAAAGACTCACATTTAAAAAGCCAGAGAGACATTGTCTAGTAGAAAATAACATTTTTAAACCGTACCCATGGTACATGTACATTTCAATGCATCATTTGAATGCAGAGAAGAAAAATAATGCCACACATTACATTCACTCTATTGTTTTACCCCAAAATGTTTTAAAAGTTGACGATTGGAGCAGTAACTATAGTGAAAACTTGGTAGTGTAATGTATTGTTACAGCCCTACTTATTAACATGTAGCTGTAGTATTTAGAATGACTTTAAAAAGTTAACTGACTACAGCTGCACTTAAATGAAATCTGACATTCTAACACACCATTGCCCTGTCTTCTCTCCATGTTTTCATTGACAACATTGACTTAATGTTTACACGTTTTGTTTTGGCTTGTTGTTGTCGTTGTTCAATTAAAAAAGCTGGTAATCAAATTTACATTCAGTGAAAAGAACAACTAGCTAATTACAAGTAAAGATCAAGGCACACAATTTGCGTAAGACTCAATATTTGTCAGCAACAAGAAACACAACAACCATTAAACAAATATTCTAGCAGAACTGTCTGGAAAAATAGCCTTGGAAATGGCTATTACTGAAAATTAACCAAAAGTTAACTGAGCTTTCCTATGGCTGAATGTTTTGACATTTTTAAACCCAGCCATCCTGGATAATTATAGTATTCTCGAAACATTTTTTCTTTTATTAATCTTTCATTATAATCTCAAAAATTGGGAAAATTTCTTTACTATCTTTATTTCTTTATTACATGTGTCTGGGACAATTCTTGAAATCTCAACACTTGCGTGACTTTTATTATAATCCCAGCAACTAGGAAATTTTTTTTATTATCCTAACTATCTGGGATAATTGTTGAATTCTCAACAATTGTGACACTTTTATTATAATCTAAAAAAATTGGGGTAAATTTTTACTATCTTAACTATCTGGGAGAATTCTTGAAACTCAACACTTGCATAACTTTAATCATAATATCAATCACTGGGAAAAATTCTTAATCCTCTCGGATAATTCTTGAAACCTCAACACTTGGGTTACTTTTATTATAATCCCAACCACTGGGAAAAATTGTTTGTTATACTAATTATCTGGCATGATTCTTGAAATCTGAACACTTGGATGATATTTATTACAATCTCAACCATTGGTAAAAATTAAAATAAACTCTACATGCGGGAAACATTTAAATTTGCTGTTTTTACCATCGACAGAACCTGTGTCTACAATCTTTATTATCTGAAAATTGACTTCTTTAAAACAGGGTCATGTATTTTTAGAAAAAAATAAAATGTCTATTGTGACCTTAATGTCAACATAAAGAACAAACAAATGAATGTTTACAGAATCATCTATGCTATTTACAGTATTAGTTGACGTTATTGCGGCTGTATATTCCATTGATTGATTAATCCCTTTCGATCATTTACCTGTTTCAAAAGAATCAACCAGAACTGCGTAACTATGGCAACAAATACAGGGCTTGGATAATTGGCAAATATTTGAAATAAGGAGAAATCACTACATTGTTGCTAATATCGATAATAAGCGATACTGGCCATCTACGAATTGAGATCATTTAATTCATCTGCGGAAACGGGAAATGAATACCAATTGTATTGATTTTTTTCTCTCTTGGTGAAAACAAAATCAAGATCGCCTGACATGAAAACATAATTCTCCCCAGGAAAGACAGTCGAAGGAAAATGAATTTAGAAAGTGGAATTCCGGGCTGTTAAGGTGAAGCATGGATATCGATTGTAAAGATAATCAATAACCCAGCGGTCTTAGCGATACGGCTTGGTAATTAGGGAATTGATCAGTGTCGATCAATCATTCTCATTATAGATTTTATACGGTTCAATCAATCAACCTGAAGAAAGGAATATTGGCACCTCGCCAGACTGACAAGTAAGAGTATATCAGGAAAATTACATGGCAAAACCTTTTTTACTTCAGATTTGGATAAACTTTATATATGTTTATAGGAGAAACAACAAATTGATGTTTAAAGGTAGCTGGTGTTTGTAGAAATGGTCGGTGTTTTACACAATACTTAAGGTCATTTCATTCAACTGGTGGTGTCCAGCCTAAAAGCTGAAGTTATCACACTCAATGCCACTAGCACCAAGAAATGAAAAGACGGGATGATGACAAGACTGTTTAAATAAAAAAAAAACAAAGCAACAAAGACATCACAACTCGGCTTGATATTGCCCCACTCATTGCGGTTCCGAGAAAACCATGGCAATATGAAGCTCCTGTCACATCCCTTATAAAATAAAAAATTCAAACCTACCTTGGTTTTTGACTTCAGCAAATTCATGGTTATACTCATCAAGAGTGTCTCTCAGTTGTTTATTCTCTATTTCATAATCCTGGACCTTTTGAGCTTTCTTCTGGAACTGTATGGCAACTTCTAGTGAAGGCACTGGATCTAAAACAGATTGAGTGATTGATTAGTTATATGGTTGATAGGTGTGGTGGTTGATTGATTGATCGGTCAATTTGTTCCTGGTTTGGTTGGTTGACTGGTTGATTCCCTGATTAAATGATTAATGGATTGATTAATTATATGGTTGATAGGGGTTTGATTGGGGTTTAACGTCGTACTCAAGGGTATTTTATTTATATGATGACGTGCCAACCCAATGGGTGAAGGAAACCCCCCTCGACACCACTGGCAACAAACAAAGACAGGAAGGGTAATACAGGGCGACAACAACAGGACGCAATACAGACACCACAAACAGATCGGCTTCCTGTTTCCCTTTAGCTCTGGGAGCACCAGGGTAAAACATGAAACATAGGTGGTGGGTAATTGATTGGCTGATTGATCGGTTGTTTGCTTGGTGAGTTGGTTAATCTGTATTTTAAGCACAGACACCATATTAAATGGTATGACAGTAGTAAACAGCCAAACTACGGCCACCATAAAGGACGATTTATCTCAGATGATGACAATGTACAATATCACATCTACAATATCACATGAAATGTTAAAACCATGAAAGTTTTTCCTCATTATTTTCCTTCAGTAAGAGTATAGACTACACTGACATTAGCCAGAGGGCCCATAGCAAAGGAAATAAACTAATAATCTTGTAAATACTAACATTAAAGTCACAACTTTTTCATTTTATCAGTAAGTTTATTAACTTTTAAATTGCAGGAATTCTGATTATAAGCAGCATCCCTCCTGTGGATGAGGGAGGTCAGAGAGACTCTTTGCATCACTGCTGTATACATGTATATGTAAAACCACCCTGTGTATATAATAGTATGATCATTCACAAAAATTCATATAAATTTTAACAAAAAATCTAGTAATTAATCATACAAAATTCAAACCATGTAATTTGATATGTAAATAAAACACTTTATTTTATGCATAATGTATTACAAAATTGAGTTCTTGCTGAAATGTAAAAAAATGTAGTTTAACTCTGTAGATATGAGGATATTTCACTTAAATGACTACCTGTCAGCCCAGTGGGCCAAGGAAACCACCCTCAGTGTCACTGGCAACAAACAAAGACAAGACAAGAAAATCATACACAACAGATAATAACTTTTTGTTGTGATTTTGCTCCGAAGGTATCAACGCTCCCTCTCAACAGTAGTAGTTAAAATTATGCTATTAACCCAGTGGTTACTAAACTTAATGAATTTATTGATAATTTCTTAATTAGGTTAGCATATGTACACCTTACCAGGTAAATCAATGAGTTTCTTGTAAACTGAGAGGAAGGCTGCTTCAGACACTTTGCTGCGTTTGGATAAGGAGTCCACTTCAGATTGGAAGCTTTTTAATAAAGGGGCAACAATTTTTCTGATATCCTGAGGAAAAAATAAACAGAGCCATTAAATCAAGTGATACAAACACAAAATTTGTAATTACATAAGTAGGCTTTGAGTTTCAAAGAGAGGTAATTCCACTCTATCAATTTTTATATTATATTTACAAAATCAAGAAGAGGAGGAGACTGATTTTCTATTTTACATGTAATATACGAGAGTGACAATGGTTTTAAAATATGGAATCACCATGTATCCAAGTGTATCTCTGTAAAACAATGATATTAAAGAGAGTGATACTGGC
>JARFOD010031777.1:0-10577 GCA_031763545.1 Mopalia muscosa
ACATGTTTAGAAAACATTAAAGTCCAAAGGAGTTCCAGGCTCATTCCCATATAAAACTTTTATAAGGAGTCAATCTCCCAATGGTGGGCGTCAAGATCCATTCATGGATCTCTTGTTTTGATACACAGGCAGCGGCCATGGTTTATTAGTAGCGAGTGCGCTTCTTGAACTGAACCTACTTCGATTTACCGTTCGACTATCAGGTATATGAGCGAGTCACATGTTGTGGCTCGGCAATTGCGGGATGGTTTTTAGGAAGTTTCTTTCGGGTTTTCCATCGTAATAAGTCTGTGTACAGTGAGAAGTGTACAATCCAGTGCTATACGAGTGAAATACCCTTGAGTACGACGTTAAAAACCAATCAAACAAACAAACAAATCTTTGATACACCATAGTTTTATCTCACTTTATTTTTAAACGGCTGATCTTCCTCTCCACCATCTGGTATATGAGAGTCACACGTTGTGGCCCTGGCAATTGTGGGGGTGGTTTTTACAAGGTTTCCTCTCAGGTTTTGCTCCCCAATAAGGCTGTGTACAGTGTGATGTGGACAATCCATCGTCATATAAGTGAATTAACCATGAGTACGACATTTAACACCAAACAAACAAAATAAAACGGCCGACCTCTTTGAACAAACTTTTTTGACACTGCACAGTTAAGTACAATTTATAGGTTAAATCATGATTAGTAGAGCTAATCCATTGTGTTAGACTTAATCATGATTAGTAGAGCTAATCCATTGTGTTAGGCTTAATCATGATTGGTAGAGCTTATCTGTTGCGTTAGACTTAATCATGATTAGTAGAGCTTATCTGTTTTGTTAGGCTTAATCTTGATTGGTAAAGCTAATCCGTTGTGTTAGACTTAATCATGATTAGTAGAGCTAATCTGTTGTGTTAGACTGAAGAATTTCACTTGGAAGTAGTGCTACACTGTAGTTTCTTGGGGCTTTACCTGTTCTGATGTTTTCACTGCACCTGTAATAAGGGTAAATGGAGCTTCTACCAGTTTGACAGCGATACCAGAAATGAGAGAGTTGACTACTCAATTCAGACGTCCTACTACTAGATTTTAAGAACACGCCTCTGACCTAAATTAACTGACCAATATTTTTTAACAAAATCATACAGCAAATGGCCTTAATTTGACCAATGACAGAGCTGCATCTGGTAATGCTTTACCAGGAATTCCCGTAACTGGTATTTAGAGCACACTTTCCATAAACTTTGTAAGACAAATTCTTATAGTAAATGATGTTTTACCATGTTTAAATTCCCTAAGGTGATGCATTAATGATAAAAAAATGTCTGTAGAAAGTTTCATGAAAATGTGCCCTCCCTATTCGATCCAGGTATGCCATGTGTGTCTCTTATATTCCTGCATCAGACAGGTTGGGCAAAATCTTGCAATGATGCTGAGTAGTGATTTTGTCGGAAAATAATACATCCTGTGATTGTGATGTAACCTGGTTCTCAAAGGCAGATGGTCCACTTCACACTGTTCCTTGCCTAATTACATTCGGAAGCCAGGAGAAAACATGCCCCATGATTGCAGAAGCAAACTCGTGTGGCTCACATCAACCAGATGGTCGACAGAGACTCGATCCAATGAACTGTACTTGGAAATTGGATTAGTAAGCGCACAAACTTACCACTAAGCCACTGGCCTACACAGTGTGAGGTTTAACATATCTCATGATGGGAACCAGTCTTAAAAAAAAAACCTGCAGCAAGATTTTCCCTGATATTTAGGCCATACATGAGCATAAGAACAGAGTTATGGAATTCCCTTGGCGAGCAACCTTCAATTGGCTAAACCTCCTGAGATTCTCACCTGTGATGTAATGTCACAATGATATTCCCTTGGCGAGCAAGCTTCAATTGGCTAAACCTCCTGAGATTCTCACCTGTGATGTAATGTCACAATGATGTATGAATATAAACAAAAAGTGTACATGTTGTTCACAGGAAGTCTATTTACTGGTTAATAAACACTATCCACACACTGACATAAACCCAGGGAAATGAGGTGAGGAGTATTCGGAAGACAAAACAGAAAGAAATTGAATTTTCTACACAACATTTAACCTGGTTTTTACTCCTTGATTTCTAATTGGTCACCGGGTATTTTTGTCATTATGTGGTCAAAGCAATTGTTGCAGAAAATGTTAGGGGATCAATTGTTGAAAAAGCAAATGTCACAGGAGCAATAGAGGCAGATATCATGTAAAACTTCTTGAAGGAATGACGTGGGCCATTTGCCCCTACTAAACGTCTGATGTGAAGAGATCTCCACACAAGATTTAATAGCATGATAAGATACCTGAATCTCAACAAAAGACTTGATAGCATTTAAGATATCTCCATACAGGACTGTATAGCATGAGAAGATAACTCCACACAAGACAGCATAGCATGTTAAATTATTCCATACAGGACTGTATAGCATGAGAAGATAACTCCACACAAGACCGCATAGCATGTTAAATTATTCCATACAGGACTGTATGGCATGAGAAGATAACTCCACACAAGACAGCATAGCATGTTGAATTATTCCATACAGGACTGTACTACATGTGACGATATCTCCATACAAGATTCTGAAGCAACTGAACGTAAGCCCGTTAGAGTTCTGAATGAAGGCAACAATAATTCATCAACACAGTTTCAAGATTGTATTTTTTATTAACATACCTTTTAATATGCCATTTAGTTTTACCTTACAGTTGAGCAAAGAAAATTATAAAATATAATTTTAGCAAAAATTATAAATTGATTTATCACTGATACATATAAACCATGTATTATATGGCAGATAGTTACCTTAAATTATAACCTGGCTGCAATTCAACGAAAACCCTAAGGGAGTCTTTAGGACTTTTTAATTCTTATGTAAAAATAAATTACATTTTTTTTTACACAAGTCATCGTAACATTTCTATTAATTACTTATATAGAACCAGAGAACCAAATTTGCGATAAGTTACACTATATTTTAACTGGCTCTGTGAGGTTAAACTATTTTTGCAAATCATTTAATAAAAACATGTTCATGCTATTTTATCACATTAATCAACATTATTTACAAACATGATTTTAGATGATTCGCCAATAACAACACAAAAGGCCCCGACACACATCAACTAAAGGAAAAAATACAGATAAAGAAGTATCAATACTGTCTACATGCTGTCATAAAAATTATTAAAAACAACCAAATATAGCCAGTATGATAACTACTGAATAGATTGTGCTGAAACCAGTTCCCCCGTAACCTATATGTATACTCAAACCGTTATACATGTAGCTCACATCTAAAATTAGTCCTCTCCACGTACTACACAAAACTACAGTCACATAAAATTCAATATTATCATTTATGGCATACAAAAGGACATATTATTGAGTTAAACTTTTTACAAGATGCTAAAATTATATTTTAACTAATAAGTCCCTTATCAAATGTTTAAAAAAAATAATAATAATACTACTGTCAGACTAAAGGTTTACACCAGAACTTAACTTGAGGTTAGAGCAATTTGAAAATTAGGATTACGAGCTGCCTTATCTTTTGAACCATAGTTAAAATGATTTTAAAAATAATAATATTGTTTATTCAACTATATTACATATTCTTTTGACCCCTGGCATGCTAAAAATATTTGTTATGGTCTGCTTATAGTGATATCTATTAATTTTATGACGTGATTAAATTTTTCAAGTTTTCTTATAAACATGAACAGCTAAAAAAAATCTTTGATTAGTTTTGTCCACTCGACTGTTTTTTACAAATGTTTTACCATAAAATCAACTTGTAATCGAGGAGGACTCAATAAATCCAAGCAGGTTCAGTTTAGGAAGCGCACTCGCTACCACTGATCTACAGCCACGGGCCTGGTTTGGAGTGAACAATGAACTCTAGTTCTGAATTTATTAAAAACAATTTCACAGTTGTTTCAGTTAACAGGTAGGCTATTTTTAAATTGATTTATGTCAAATCTGCAACCCACTGATAAGCGTTAACAAGAGAAAAGTTCCAACATAAGGTATAAGACAAGGGTAGAACTCTTCTCTATATTTTGCTGATCAGTTTTGCCAGACATGTTATATGCCATTGAACACACAAATTAACAAATAAAACATCGTTAAAACCCTTTTTTCCTTCTTGCTAGCTCACATTTTAAATTATTATTGTATATAACAAATATCAGGTAACACGTAAATTTTTTGCTCAAACAAAGCATTCTGTCAGCAAATTGAATAACAGCCCTAATTTTCATAAAACAGTAACAATTACCAAGATAACAATTGAAGTCCTTTCAATGTGAGGGTTAGCAAAGGTACATCACTCTGTTAACAAAGGGACATCACTCTATTATCGTAACATAACTTTAAACCCCTGTATTGCACAAGATCCTTTGTTCATGTATTATCTCCCTTCAAGAAACTCTTCAGAGTTTGGAGTTTATTGTGACAGTTTTTGTCTCTACATTAATTCTGGCTACTCTCAAAGCTGGCACTTCAATTATTTTGGCTGAAAAAGACAAAAGTTACAAGATTCAATTTATTTTGAATTAACTACAAATGAATGAGATGGATCCCTATTTCGTCATCTTTTAAACAGGCCAAAGTCATAGCCTAAATGTGAGATCAATATACTGTTATAAATGATCTGTTTCCTGTTTCTCCCAGAGCACTATATGTGTAAATATAGTTGTGTAATACACAGGTGTCTTATGTCACACACAGTTGACAATTCAAGTTTAACTCACATTTGACCTCATGCAAACTGAAAGTTACCACTTTTTGGAAGTTATTATTCAAAATGGTGCCTTGAGATTTGTCTTCACACCTCAAGTTTGTTCTTTGAAAGAGTCCTTTATCGACTAGCACATCATACATGCTGGGATGTCATATGGCGACTATATTGACAATAGGTAAATTCTGAAGTGATGAATTTAGCTGCCTTCATTGCTTTATATTTCTCTAAAACCATCACTGATGTTTAATGTCATAGTGGAAGTTATTTCAATCCTCAATTTCTGTTTTATTAAACCCGAAAATAAACGAACAAAAAAAAAAGGTGTTGGAAATATGGGGAAATAATTTGATAGGTTGTTTTAAAATTAAGCTGTGAATTTGATCATTTATTGTTATTTAACAAGGAAATTCGGATTGGTTATTGTCCGATTTTAATTTGTAACCACAGGTCACTGACCAGTATTTCCATTCCTGAATAAGTAAGCTATTGGTAAACTGAATACTCACCTATTTCTTCACTGATTTTGGAGACCGGTATCGTCAAGGGCCACATCAGACTTTTCCCTTCCCTATGAAAAAATCCAAACAGGTAAAACAAATGTACAAGCTTTTCAGGTATGGAAATAATTTTCTGCTAATTTTGATCACATTTTACTTCATCTATAGCGTCTCGGGTTCCCTTTTATACTGGAAAGTATTCTACCATTAAATGTAAAGTTCCACTTTATTTTGACATTGTGGAACTTTTTTTGCAATGATGTGGACAGTGACACTTTGGCAAATATTGAGAGCATGAGATTATTTTGCTGAATGAAACTTCTTACTGTCTAATCATTAACTTAGTTGTTATCCCTAAGACAATATTTTGTTCAAATCAGTTTATTTCACTTACCTGTGCACTTTAGTCAGAGCATCTAGATGGTGCAGAGCTTTGATTCCATTTTGGAGTAAATCAAGGGAGAGAATCTCTTGATGTCTGACGATGCCTTCGCGAAGAAGTCTGGCTGCAAGAGCCTGAGCTTCTTTACAAATGGCTTTGGATTCTTTAGGGACAGGTTTGTCATGTCTATCTCTCACCATTGATAATAAATACTGACACAACACCTGAAGTTAAAACGTCCAAATTTCTTGATGTTTAAAATGGGGAAGACAAACCACCCTTGTAGGGCTTGTGTTAAACTTTGTATGCTAAACATATGGATGTCCGCTACAAAATACTTCCTTAGGTAACACAATACCCATAAAGCTAGATAAGTTTAAACATGTAACAGAAATCCCTTCAAAATGGAATTATTTCTCACAAATACTATTTTCTTCTTATAATGGAGCACTGATTGATTGATTGATTGGTGTTTTACAACGTGTTCAAGGGTGTTCAATTTCACTTATGTTATGGCGGTTAGTCCAACAATAATTGGACAAAGATAACGTTTGAAAGGATAATCTTCTTTCATTGCCAAGTAAAGAGAGCATAGTTACCAATGACAAATACTCCAAACAAACTGTCCTGAGCCAGAGGGTGACAAGGACAGATTAAAAACTGTACCTGTGTACAGGTAAGATTGTCTATAGAATGACACACATGTACAAAGGACATTTATTTATAAGCTTGTTTGTTTGTTTGTTTGATTTGGTTGGCACATGCAGCCTCACGAGGCTATTTGCGCCAATATATTTATAAGCATCATACCAAGCACATTTTATTAGACTCACCCAATATCCTAATAAGAATGGTTCAAACATCTGACTGAAGAAAGTGGTATACTTGTTGATGGAGCTCTTGACAATCACAAGGTTGTTTTCCACGACAACCCCAGATGTGTGTGTCAGTGTCGCTAAGGCGTGATCAAAGTCCTGTCAACATAGAGAACAGCTCTATTTTATGTAAATTGAATTCAGGAAAACCGTAACAGAAATTTTTTGTTAAAAAGAGACAGGTTTATTGACTGATTGGTGTTTTAACGCCATATGAAAAGGTAATTTACTTTTAATTGTGTTTGACAGTGATATGCTAAATCACCCTAAAACAATCACAAAATGTTTGATTAGAGTTAACGTAGTCACAAAATATGAAGTGTATCCTTCTATGAGAAAATCAATGTTCCTCAGTTTCTAAGTTTGAGTAAAGCTTAATTTTGTACTGATGGATACTTCAGTGGCAGTCTCTAAAAAGTGAGCAAGGGAAGTAATTTAATCCTTACAATGTGGTAAGTGGTTCTCAGATGTCACAACATAGGGACAGTGGTGCTATTGAAAGGATGTCACAACATAGGGACAGTGGGGCTATTGAAAGGATGTCACAACATAGGGACAGTGGTGCTATTGAAAGGATGTCACAGCATAGGGACAGTGGGGCTATTGAAAGGATGTCACAACATAGGGACAGTGGGGCTATTGAAAGGATGTCACAACATAGGGACAGTGGCGCTATTGAAAGGATGTCACAACATAGGGACAGTGGGGCTATTGAAAGGATGTCACAACATAGGGACAGTGGGGCTATTGAAAGTATGTCATAACATAGGGACAGTGGGGCTATTGAAAGGATGTTACAACATAGGGACAGTGGGGCTATTGAAAGGATGTCACAACATAGGGACAGTGGGGCTATTGAAAAGACGTCACACACATTCATTCACTGTGATCTTACAGAAAAGGAAACAAATCTCAGTTTGACTTCAGATGTCACTTTTTCACATAATGAGACTTCCACTGTATGATGATTTTACGATAGGTTAAACTAAGGTTAAGTAAGGAATAAGTGGAGCAGAACAAGTGCAACTGTAATAGAAGATCACTCTGATATAGTTGTTTGGACTCACCTGTTTTGTTTGGCCAGGATAGAAAATAAAATCTTTGTGGAAGAGTTTTTCTAAAAATACATACTTCTGAAACAGTTCCTCTGTAAACAAAGAATAAAGCAAAACAATAAAAGCAAAAGTACAAAACTAATTTGATTGGTGTTTGTTTGACTGGAGTTTAACGTCGTACTTAAGGTTATTTCGCTGCCAGACCAATGGCTTAAGGCAACCACCTCCGACACCACTGGCAACAACAAAAACAGGACATTCGCAGGAAAATACAAAGACATCACAAACATATTGGCTTCCTTTTGCTCTTTAGCTCAGAACACACCAGGAGGCTCCCCACGACCGACTGAACCTCATCTCATGAGGTTTAAGAGCATTGGTTATTACTGAAGAAAGCATGACCACATTAGAAACAATTTCAAAATCACATTTATAAAACATAAACTTATTTAATTTACAATTTATGGGGTACCTTTATTTCGCTATAAATTAAAAATGAGAACAAATTCTGGTTATATTACCTAATGGCATAGTATCTTGATTGCAGGCGTTTATAGGCAAAGTCACCATAGCAACCCTGATAAAGACATGGACGAGTTGGTTACGATATAATGACATCATTATTTGTTGAGCAGCCGATTCCATGAGACGATCTTTCTGTGCATTTTGAGTTGTTTCCCCTGAAGTTACCTCCTGTGGCTGAAACTCTACGATCTGTTTCTCATTTAATTTTACCAAATTTTTGTGCAAAACAATGCTGGATTTTAAAATGTTTTCAGCAGACTCCTGGCCTACAAAAAGGGAGAAAGATGATTAAATTATTTTTAAAATATTGATGTTAACAGGATTCTAAGTTTGTTTGATTGTGGTTTAAAGCCGTACTTAAGTTTAATTCACTCACATGACGGCTTGCCAGCCTAATGGGAAAGAAAACCAACCTCAACAACACTGGCAATACTTTACTCAAACATAACGAATTAGCTAAACTATGTCAACCTTAGAGAGCTCACATAATCAAACCATCATCAGGAGTATGTATACTAAAGATTGAATGATTGATTGCTGGGTTGGTATTTTACGCCATGCTTGAGAATATTCTTCTCTTATATGACAACAAGAGTTGACACTAATACAACTAAGATGGGAAGCATTTCCACCATGTTGAAAAGTTAATTTTCCTCCAGTGCTAAGTAAAGACAGCCACTCTTCAAACAAACTGCCCTTAGCCAGAGGTCTCTTGTACTAAGCTAGTAACCCAGAGTACTTAACTGAGACACAGTGTGTAAATTTATAGTGCAAGGCACCGCAACAATATTTTATCTCCCTTTGCAGAAAAACAATTCTGCACCAGTCCTCAGACAGGGACGCAGAGGTCAACATGTTTGGGTCTCCAGAGGTTGACAAATAAAATACCAGTATCTTGCGACAGGCAGCGTTTCATTTCTCAAAAAGTTTTGGTCAGACCTATGGCTCTTACTTTATACTTGTGAAGTTAACTAGATACAAAAAATTAAGATAGTTGTCATAACACTGAAGCTAGCTGATTGATTGACATAAATCTCTATAAAAAACATCCAGAGTCAATCTGCCCACTTTGGTTACATCTGTGTTTGCTTATCCAATAGATTTGTAAAGTCGGGGTTACAACATTTATAGTCCAAGTCATATAAAATTGTCCAATTTTGTCTGCCAGGGACAGGTAACAAGTTACCGTTTAATGTTAACCTCTTAACCCTATATTTCAAACATACAAACCTGGCCAGTCAATGTAGGCACCCAAGTTTGAAGCCTGTCGTTTTAACCACTCGACTTCCTTGATGAGTTGTTTTAACTCTATACCCTCCTTGTTCTGTAATAGGACTGCCGAAATGAGAGACCAGGGGGAGATAACCATGTGACGAAGTTGAGACAATACAATATGGTGACCAAGGACTTTAACTAAGTCCTGTTCATCATCAGACAGGTTAGCGATATATCTGAAAATGAATATCATTGTTATAACACATACTAGATTACTGAATGGTTTGGTGTTTTACGCCACAGTAAAGGTAATTTTCACTATTAGTGGAGTGCAGGAAGTGTGGACATCTTGGAGACTGCCCCAACTCAAGCAAGTCACCGGCTATATTTTAACCAAGGTGATACAGGTTAATTTACAGTTAGATTTGGATTTTGTTAAAACCAACATGTGACAACATCAATGGCAACATAACGCTGTTTTTTTAACATATATATTTTTTCACATGTATGAACATTGCTACTGGTTGCATACATGCATATAACCAGATGAAACAAATAAGATGTGATCAGTAATGATGTCAGAAATTGTAGGGACTTGAGACACTTACCTTGGTGCCAGACTGTGAGATAGTCGGTCAATTTTACCCGCTGAAAACTGGCGTATTGAGATCGGGTCACCAAAATGGACATGAATATTTCCAAAATCTTCTTGAAGAATGCTTCTAGCTTTCAACAATCCCTGTAATAAATTTTTAATTCACACAATTTAAATTAAGAAAAAAAACAAATATAAAATATCTGAGAATGCTGGTAATACTTTGTGACTAAAGTTCAATGTCCCAGTCTTCCTCCAAATGTAACGGTGATTTGATTGGGAGGCAAACCACAAAAAGTAGAACAAACCCAGGCACTAAAAGTGGTGCAGTATAACAAAGATTGTTTGTTTGTTTGATTGGTGTTTAATGTCGTACTCAAGGGTATTTCACTTATATGAGGACGATTTGTCCACTTCACATTGTACACAGCCTTATTACGGTGGAAAACCTCGTAAAAATCACCTCCGCGATTGCCGGAGCCACAACATGTGACTCGCTCATATACCTGATGGTCGAAAGGCGGCCTCGAACCCGTGAACGGTAAATCGAAGCATGTTCAGTTCAGAAAAAGCACTCGCTACCACTGAGCCAGAGCCGCGGGCCCACTGGGTGAAGGAAACCCCCCTTGACCCCACTGGCGTAAAACGTAGACAATACAGGACAGG
>JARFOD010031788.1:0-10577 GCA_031763545.1 Mopalia muscosa
TCGAAAGAGAATGGGTTACAACCTGTCTGATACAGAGGGAAGTTTCGCCTTAACCAGCAGGTCCTTTAGATTTTTGTATCCTTCGAGCACGCCTAGTCAAAAGAATAATGGCAAATTAAGAAAAGCTGTAAGAAACAAAAAATTCTGGTAATTACGAAAAAAAAAAAATCGTAATTACGAGACTTGTATCCTGGTCATTACGTGATTTTTTTTTTCCTGGAAATTAATTACGAAAGCTTTGTTTGCAAAAAAAAAAAAAATTTATCTCCTAACTGAACAATTTAATTTCGTTATTACGGAAATTTTCCTGTAATTGCCAGACTAAAATTCTCGTAATTATTGAATTATACAGATCCACACTAGTTATGTTGACAGAGGTAAGGGGCAGAGTCTATGACGTCTAGGGTCAGTAATGAGTTATGCAGACCCACGCTAACTTTATTGACAGAGGTCAAAGACCAAAGTCTATGAAATCTGGCTTCCGAGTTGAGTTATATGCAGTCACACGCTATTTATATTAACCGAAGCCAGAGGCGAAAGTGTATGAAGTCTATGTTCTGTATTGAGTAATACAGACCCCTGTCACACTTATATCGCTATATTGACCGAGGTAAGAGGCCAGAGTCTATGAAGCCTGGGTTATGTATTGAGTTTTATACAATCACACACTAGTGATTTTAACCACCATTTCAGGTCACAGTCTATAAAGTCTGGGGTTTGTATCTAGCTATACAGTCCCACACTAGGCAAATTGACCAAGGTCAGAGGTCTGAGTATGTCGCCTGGGTTCTGTACTGAGTTATATACAGACCACAATAATTATATTGAAAGAGGTCAGAGGTCAAAGTATATGTAGTCTGGGTTTTGTATTGAATTATATACAGTCCCACAATAATTACATTGATCAAGATCAGAGGTCAGAGTCTATGAAGTCTGAAGTCTATTTAGTTATGCAGACACACTTGCTATATTGACCAATGTCAGAGAGCAAAGTCTAGGTTCTTATTGAGTTATATACAGAAGTCCCACTATAATTATATTCAAAGAGGTCAGAGGTCGCAGTCTTTAGGCGTTTTTAGGAGGGATTTAAATTGGCTAAAATTAGAATTTTTTTATTATAACAATTTATAGGCCTACACCAACAAAAGTATGTCATATTTGAACAGAGTTCATACGGTTTCGAAACTTTGGGTGATTTTTTTTAATTTTCCAGGGCAAAAGAATATGGAAAGGTTATGGAAATTCCTTTGCTTGTTATCGAACAGGAAATAATGGAAAAGCAAGCGAAAAATGCGATTTTAGTCAGCGATATCCTTGACAATTTTAATTAATTTGCAAATAGCGCATTTTCAACACATTCTGGTCTTAATTGAACGTGGTAATCTTGCCTGTTTACTTATTCGCTTAAATGTGATTTATTTTAAAGTTTGAATGCCTAAATTTCGATTTATGCAGATTTTTTTGTATTGCTTCTCTGTGGAAACGGTTGTCACAGGAATCAATCATATATAGGCAGCCAACAGCCGTGTTGCACAGTTGATTCAAATTTTGAAAAATAAAAGAATATATTTACACTGTTAAAAAGTGTTTTATATGACGACACAATAAATCACCTGCCAGACACACTTGCATATATCAAGGCGTTTTACATGAAATCTTTCAAGTTTTTTTAAATAAACGTCGACCCTTTCGTATCTCAAAATAGCATTTATTTATTTTTAACGGGTACACATTATTAATTTGAACACTAGCGTTTCATAGGAAAACGTGTGTGTTTTCAATTAAAAACGGTATCGTTTTACATAAAAACGCAGACGCGATTTGCCCCAGACACACTAATAAACATGCAACATGTTTTTTGAAAACTTGTCATGTCTTGGAAAGCGTTTATTCCTATAAATGCATCCAATTTTATCAAAAACACGGACACCCACATTCTATTTAACTGGTGTTTTAACATAAATTTGCATGACGCGTTATAGAAAACATTTTCTTAAACATTGTGCGTTTAAAGATATGACATATTAATAATGCATCCTTCATATCGAGTTCAAAACACGTAACACGTCTGACAGCGACTTATTTAAACATACAGGCATCATATATATTTTCGTTTTGGGCACACATGCTCTTAGACAACCCAAGAGAGCACTTTCCACTAAAATTTAAATTAGAATTCGAATGATAACACAAAATGCAAGATTGTGGATAAGGGTTTGAATATATACAGCATGCTTCTACAGAATAATAATAAGCACAAATTCAAGATTTAAATGAAACTGAAAACTCTTGAATGTATTGCCCTTGTATCAGCCAGCAGTTTATTGCATGTTTCAATTCTTCTTGGTCAGTTTGCGAAATTACAGCTGAAATTGTAAATCACACAAATTATTTAAAATGAAGGCAGTTATTACTGTGGATCTAAACCCAATGGCTAGAAAAAGGCCATAATCTTATTTTGGGAAAACATAAATCACACAAATTAAGCCATTTTTAGTTCTTACTCTGGCGCTAGACCCTCGTCTATTGGGATGGGAAACTCCATGCCCTGACCTCCCCCTGGGACAAATCCGGGCTTCAACACAGTCCGGGGTCTTTTGAGTTAGTCTATGAAGTGTAGGGTCTATTTTAAGTTTATATAGCCCCACAGTAGTTATATTGACCGACGTTGGAGGCCAGTCTGTGAAATCTGTGGGTCTGTATGGAGTTATATACAGTCCCACACTAGGTATATTATGACCGGATTCAGAGGACAAAGTACATCTTGAAGCCTTGGGTCTGTATTGAGTTAAATACAGTCCCGCAATAGTTCCATTGACCAAGGTCAGAAGCCAAAGTGTATGAATTATTATGACCCACACTATAGTTATACTGACCATGGTCAGAGGCCAAAGTCTATCATGGAGCTATAAAGTGCCCACGTACACTTGTCACAATATATAAGCTTACTATACTCCCAGGTTTTATAAATCCAAACAACGATGCCACACTACATACGACAGTTCCATTACAACTGGTTAGCCATAATTTTGTTGAAGTTACCTTAAAGTACGTCGTTAAACCCCTATCAAACAAACAAACTGACACGCAATCCATATGGCAGTTTACATAATCGACAGACACGATTTGACATAAATGGACTTGTACCTGCGAGCAGTGTGGATACAGTCTGTGTGCGCATGTGTAAGATTCCTCGGCAGCGACGGTTCATTTCGATGTAAACAGTGTAAAATTGTTTAAATATCAAAGAAAAATGTCATATAAAGACCTCAGAAGTAAGTTCATTAAGAAGATGAGAAATTTTATAGCCGGAAGATATAGAATTTTGCTCTTTGGCTTTTGCTGTTATATTGTTAATGTTGATAATAAAATGACATACAACGATTACTATTGAGTGGCCAATTTTCGTCGCTGTCAAGTTATTTTATTAAGACAGTCACACGACACTGATGGCAGCCTGGCACCTTTGTGATTGAATTGCCATTTTTGCTTTCATGAAAGTTAATGCAATGCATGCCTAAATTATCTTTATCTGAACCTTATTTGAGTTCAAATAATGTACTGTAATTATATTTTGCCTACATTCTTAAGAGTACTGACTGTTAATTTTAGACTTTACAGAGATGATGAGAGCTTTGGGTTATCACAGACTTATTTCCATGGAAAACTTCAGAAGTCCAAATTTCCCTCTAGTAGCTGAAGTTCTAAAATGGTTGGTGAATAGGTATGTGACAGGTTAACTTATGTGATGGTCTTTAATTTATGCCTTATAAAGAACTACAATTTATTATTAAGAACATTGGATTACCATTTACAGGAATTTCAATAACATATGACAATTTTTCACTTCCGCCTGGGCTTAAATATGTTGGAAAACAGAGAAAACCCACAGAGAAACCATCCCTCTGGTAGCACTTTGTATGACTCCCAGTGGATTAGCCAGAAATCAAAAGTATGGTGTCCAAAATGGTCATTTTGCTTCACTTTTCCAATAACTTTTTCAGATCTCCTGCAGGTTAAAGTTTCTTAAACAGGGTGTCCAATTTAGGCAATTGTTCACTTCAGGTTGTTCATTTAGACTGTGTCTGCCTAAGCCCTTGGTGACTCCCACATGTCTGTAGGCCCTTAAATCGTTAAATAAGATAATATTTTCCCATACTATTGATCTCCTATTGAGTTTGTGTTTTGAAAAAAATAAATCATGTTTATTTGTAACTGTTTCGCTGTCTATATTTTTTCCTGACTTACTATTAATGGCCAAATTTCTTGATTTTAGATATGATCCAAATGCTGACATTCCTTCTGATGTGGATACAGAACAGGATAGGGTTCTCTTTATTAAATCAGTCGCTCAATTCATGGTAACTGTCTTATCCCTCGTCTCAATTTTATAAACCCTACATTAAATACAGAATGATTCTTGTATGAAATAATCTGCCTGTAGAGTACAGAAATCCAAGCAAATGTAAATAAAGTGAAAGTTGGCATCTACGCATCATTTACTTTCTTAGACACTCATGTAACTTAGTCATTAGTTTTGTCCAATAATCCGCAATAATGAATATCCTGTTCTATGCATATTCCAAGGTTTAATGCAATGAAAATAAGCACCATTTGTTATCGACATTGAAAAGCATGGCGTTGAGCTGTATATTGATACATTGCAAGACTAGTGGTATAGTGATAAAATTGGCAGTGCTATCATTTAATAAGAAGTGGCCAAATTGCCAACTACATGGAAGTTTTTATTTAAAAATCCAATTTGTCTTGTAAAATATCACGAATACAAAAAACATAAGGTTCAAATGTTCCTGCTGGTTGAAGTATATATATTTTTGTCTGTGTGTACAGTAAGATACTAATCAGACACAATTATTTTTTGTCTGTACTGAACTTGATGTTTTTTAAAAAAAAGTTATTCAGTTGTATCTATTGCACTGTTATTTGTATTGCTCTCTTTGTTTTAGGCCACTAAGGCAAACATCAAGCTAAATACAAAGAAACTGTACCAAGCTGATGGTTATGCTGTGAAGGAACTCCTAAAGGTCACCTCAGTCTTATACAATGCTATGAAGACCAATATAATTGGATCACTAGATAATTTAGATGATGAGGTCTCCACTCCTATCTCATTTGATATCTCATCTAAGGTAAGAAGAATTTAACTTTAGTCTAGGCTTCTTCCCTCTATATATTTTATTTTTCAAAATTTTCTTTCTCATCAATATAATAATATATACATGAATTATTAATGTAGAGAAACGAATTTCTGCTTGCCTCCACCAGGATTTGAACTCTGGCCTCTGACTAGCTGAGCCAGCTCTCTAACCATTAAAGCCACATATTCAATATAATTTTGATAATATTTGCTGGTCTGCAGCTGTGGCTGAGTGGCTGGTATGTCAGCTGAATAATCCTGCTGCAATGTACTGTTACATATGTGAAATACCTTTGAGTATCAAGTTGAACCCAATCGATGTACCGGCCACAGGTTCAAGATGGCCTGTCGGGCATTAGTTTATATTCACATGATGTGACTCCAGCTATCAGCTATAGGTTTTCCAGTGTTTTTAACAAATAAGCAGTCGACAATCCATTGTCATATGTCATATGACACCCCAATCAAACAAAAAATTAACAATTGTTTTAGTTCAAGTATAATTGGCAAATGACCCCTATGAGTTGGTAACTGCATGTTAGAAGCTTGTCAAGGGACACAACTCTGCAACTCAAGCTGTCAATGACCTCAGACAATTGTATCTAGCTGGTAGCCATTCTTGTTTGGTCTGCCAATGGTAATTCTTACTTTACCATGTTATCAACAATGACAGAGATCTTTGACATTGGTTTTCCAACAGAACATCAATAAAATATCAACTAATCAAAGTAATTAGCGTGGCCACTGCACTATATTGAAATGAATGGCAAATCAGAAGAAAAAGAAAGAGTTAAAATATCTGAATCGTGATTGTAGCAAGAAAGTGTGGAAATGTGCTTTATAAACAATAAATGAGAAAAGGATACTGACTAATGCCATAAATGACTTGTAAAACTAAAAGCCAAAAACCAATGTATACATTTAGAGTCCCAAATGTGTATGCATCTCTAGCTTTTTTCTAATGATTTTTTTTTAAATTTCAGATTGTTGAGTTGAAAGAAGCCAGGAAGTTGGCATCAGAAATTGTCACCAAAGGGGCCAGTCTTTATGATATGTTAGGAAGGGAAGTAGATTTAAGAGTGAGTATTACTCAAAACTACCATAAATGTTAAACAAGTTCAAATTTAATGTTGTTCTTATTCACAAAACTTGTGTTTTCCTTGTGACAGACACTGTCCCCCTGTCAGGTGAACTTGGATAGAATTAAATCTAGAGTATCACAAAATATAACTGAAAGGATCTCTTAGTTCTGATTTTGTTATACACCCATTCTGACAAGTGATGTTTGTCTGTTTCAGGAAATGAGATCCACCGTTATTGCCCGCCCACTGGAGATAGAAGAGGTAGAAAGAGGACTGGTTGCTTCATTGAAGGAAGTTGAGGTACGGAAACTGTTCAAGTTTCAGTTGTTTATAATAGTCCGAAATAGAGCAGTGACTATCAATGATATGATCCATCCCTTACGTTTGTTCTGATTTTACTATAGTCTGCGTTTAGTTGTAGAGGCATGACATAACATGTCGCTTGTTAAAAAGTGGTTATGTTTAGGGGACCTGAATAACCAGCTTTTGTCTCAACAGAATGTAGACTGGAAAACATTATACTTTAAGAAAAGTAGTGCGTTTAACTGTAATAGTACAAAAGTTAATGTGGATTTTTATCAAAATGACCACAAAAGCTGTGAGTTCAGGAAATGACATGTTCATTAGCCAAGAGTTTTATTTCGAGATACTCTGCATAACAACCCTTGGCAGATTATTTGCAACTAATCCTACTCGGCTTCAAAGCGAATTAATGGATGTATGGGAATTTCTATGCAACCAGATGTTGTGTTACATAAAAATGACAGCGATAATGAAAGTAGGTGAAGTGTGATCAGAAAAGGGCTATTCAACTAACTCAATGAGAGTAATGCATATGCACCCACCCCTACAGACCCCAACTCTCCATATACATATGCCAATAGTACTTTACATTATAGTACCTTCAAAAAATTCTAAAAACTAAAGTATAACATTCAACATATGTTATTTGCGCTTTAACCGGAAACTTTGTCATTTTATCCGCCAGGGGGCGTAGCTGTAATTCTATTTTTATGCCAGTAATCTGACAAGAGTTGTAATGCAGAGAAGCTTGGAATAAAACTCTTGGCTAGAGTAGATGAAGAAATATGAATAGTTTCCTACTTATTATTAGAATTATTGGAAACTTATTATATTTGGAATAGAATTTCATTGTTTTCAGACTAACTAAGAACTGGTTCAATTGGTAGATTTGGATAAATAATGAATAAGTTGATTGGGAAAATCACCACTATAAAATTTCTTTATCTCCGGAATATGTTCCATTATTTTACATACATAGGTCCTAATGAGGTGTTTCGTTTTTAGTCTGCAGCAATATTTTAACTCTTTGCCTACGGAATATGTTTTTCACATGTGGATCTATTTAGATGGAATATCCTAGTAGAAAATGTAAAAAAAAATTACATTTGTAAAGTAATATGGCCATAACTATGAAAAAAGAGTCATAGGTATAGAAAAGTTATATTTTCTTCATCAGGAATACTTTCTCTATCTAAAAAAACGAAAAAAGAGTTAATTAACCTGTATCACAAAAACAAACTGATTACTGTGTAAAGTCGGAAAGAGATTTGTACAATAACATACACACATGGTTTAGTTTCACATATGTTTAATAACTGTTCTATTTTGTATGTCTTTTTTTTTTCTTTTTTTTTTTTCAGACTGAAATTCAGAAAACCGTTACAATGTTAGATAATGTGGCTTCAGATGAGGTCAACCTGGATGCTAAGATTGAGAAAAAGAAATTAGAACTTGATAGAAATCAGAAACGATTGCAAACCCTTCAAAGCGTAAGGTAAAGCAGTTTATGTATCATTGTACATTCTTATCTGTACCAGTTTCATTTGAATCTGAATTTTATGCGATACTGCTATTGCTTGGCTTACACATCTCCTCCTACTAATTTAGATATACTTTATTGTATACACTACATTTTTTGTTTTCCAACGTAAATTATTTTAAACTTCTTCCAATTTTTCGTCAGTATATCATTATGCATTCCTTTGAATCTGCATTTTGAGATGTTCTCTGCAGAGATTTTTATTTTGTATATATGACATTTTTGTAGACCTGCTTACATGGATGAATATGAGAGGCTAGAGGAAGACTTACAGAAACTCTATTCAATTTACCTGGTAAAGTTTAGAAACCTGGCATATTTAGAACACCAGTTAGAGGATTATCACAGAGCAGAACAGGATAAGTTGGAGGTAGGACTAATCTCACAATAGCCGTATTGTATAGAACATGCTTTATCTGCTAACCTACAAAGCCAATGAATCTGGCACAATGTCTAATAATCAAACTTCAGAAGGAGAAAGATAAACTCGTTTCGCTTAGTCTCAGAGCTTTCTACTAGATGTATGATTTGTCTTTCTCTATTTGTTGCACAAAAATTCTTTTAAAAAACTTTAAATGCCACATAATTTTTTGATGAGATATTAATTTGTTGACTATATTAAGTCTTCTTAACTGGTCAGGTTCATAGGTCAAGATACATTTCAAGTCTCCACAGTTAAAGCTATTAAATTTTATGATGAATAGTGTGTAAAATATTTACCGATTTCAATGTTATATGAATGTGGTGGTTGGTGGGAGTTCCTGTTGGCTTATTGCTTCTCACACAGAGTCACACTACAGGCCAAAAAAATGCTGTATCATATATCAGTGTAGATTCTAGGCCATGCTATGTATCCAGGAACTGTCTAGTATCTTGTCATTGTTTGAAAGAGTTGACAAAGCCAGTTTAGTTATCTCAAGTTGAACAATATTTCTTGTTTATTTATCAGGAGACAGAAGCTGCCCTTAAGCTTATGGCTGATAAGTTGAAGATAGAGGAGAGCAAATCTCAGGATGAACATATCAATTTTGATGATGAGTTTGGCGGTGAGTTAATCCCGTCTTTAACGAGATGTATGATGCAAAGCCCTTTATAAAAAATTATGTCACATGTACATGTTAGGTTGTCTTTGAAGGGATGCACACCAAATGCAGAAACTTGTTTAGTTGCTAAGATGAAGGTTACTTGCTTTTTCTCAGTTGTTTAATGGCCCCGTGAGGGAGGTGGTGGGCCATGGCTCTGCAGAATACTCCCTCGGCTTCCTCAGTCAATCATAAGAGGCGAGAAAAGAGGTTGCTTTCTGTTGCCCTGGTGTTCCCAGAACCAAAGGGTATAAACAGGAAGCAGATTTGTTTGTGATGTTCTTTATTTGTGTCCGTCGTCATATAAGTAAAATACCCTTGAGTACGATGTTAAACACCAATCAAACAAACAAACAAAACAAACACTTGTTTAATGAGTTTGTTGTTCTCATTTAAAGTAAGATGGACTGTGAATATTTGACTATTTGCTCTAATCCACGTCTCTCACATTGTTCTATTTGTAATCAGTGGCTCACAGATCTGAATTAAACTTTAACAGCTCAGTGTAGGACTTTCTTACTTGCTCAACAGCAAATGGTTCGGCCATTGAGGGGGTGATGGTGCTTTGTTCTGTATGTGGGTGGGGCATTGAGTGAGTGACAAGTACCTAGTATTTGTACCTTGGTGGCTTATTTATTGGGCACCAGTTTCTGGTTTCTGTACCTGGGTGAGTTGAGTGTGCACCACAGTAGGTTTTTGAGTAGTACCAGTGCCAATATTATATGGTAAGGTAGGTACATGGAGTGGGCTCCAGTGCCCAAGTCGACTAAAACTTTTGAACATTCAGAAAAGGACTTTGTTTCTAAGCAACAAATGGTTGGGGCATTGAGTAGGCACCAGTGGTCAAGGTCTTTGATTAGGAAGGACATTGCCCAGTTTCTGTGACTGGTTGGGTTATTGAGTGGTTGCCAGTGCCCAGTTTCTGTGACTGGTTAGTTTATTGAGTGGGTGCCAGTACCCAGTTTGTGTGACTGGTCGGGTTATTGAGTGGTTGCCAGTGCCCAGTTTCTGTGACTGGTTGGGTTGTTGAGTCGGTGCCAGTGACTGGTTGGGTTTTTTTGAGTGGTTGCGAGTGCCCAGTCAGGCTTTTCATTAACTTTTGAAGTAGGAGGCTAGTTTGTAAAAGTAGGAGGCAGACATTTTTGCTGAGCGAAGCGAGTCGATTTTGGGATTTTTGCCAAGGGAGGTGATTTTGGCCAGGGTCCGTGGGCCGCCTAGGCCCCGGAAGCTCTGAGATTTCTAGAAGACTGGAGATGCATTCTGAGCAACTACAGAGCTAAAATGTTAGAATTCTATTTCAGATTTTCAATTTTTCAATTTTTTTTTAAATGATCACTTGGGTCAGTATTTTTGTACTTTTAGAGTATGTGCTTTAACTGGAAAATCTGACAAAATCCATATTTTTAGACTCT
>JARFOD010031799.1:0-10576 GCA_031763545.1 Mopalia muscosa
TGCTTCATTTTACCTCATGACTGCTTCATTTTACCTCATGACTGCTTCATTTTACCTCATGACTGCTTCATTTTACCACATGACTGCTTCATTTTACCTCATGGCTGCTTCATTTTACCTCATGACTGCTTCATTTTACCTGCATGACTGCTTCATTTTACCTCATGACTGCTATTTTTTACCTGATTGGTTTCCAGATCTCTCATGACAGATCCATATCTCTTAGGACTGCTTAGTGACTAACATGTTCTCTTACTTATCCTACTTCATTTTACCATTGACAGGTGAATTCCCTCTGTCGAACATCAGGTTTATGACTGAGTCACACAATGTGGCTCGGGCAAATGCAACAGCACCTGGCAACAAAAAAGACAAGATGGGATGCACTACAGTCCTTTACAATCCTCTGCATCTGGCCAACAGAAAGTTTCCTTACAATCCTTTGCATGTTCAGTCATATATATAAGGCAACACTGAAGCAACGGATTTAAAAAAATAAACTTGGTTAATTTTGTTTGAAATTTTCAGCTCGTGGTGAGTTGATTGGTTCTTTTGGATTAACGGAGCCCAATCATGGTAGTGACCCCGCTGCCATGGAGACTCGAGCCAGATATAACCCGTCCAGTAAAACATACACACTCAACGGAGCCAAAACATGGTGAGAAAGAAATATAATGGGACTCTTTTTCAGCATCCACTTACAATTGGTCCTCAAGCCCACAGCCGCGGCTTAGTGGTTTATGGAGTGCTCTTTCTGAGCCTACTTTTATGTACTGTTCACAGGATCCAGTGCATCTTGTCAATCCTCAGGGATATGAGTGAGTCACAAGATGTGGCTCCGGCAATCGTGGGAGGTGGTTTTTACTAGGCTTCCTCCTAGTTTTCCCCCCGTGATAAGGCAAGAAGCAGTGTGAAGTGAACAATACATTGCATATAAGTGAAATAACCTTGAGTGCGATGTTTAACCCCAATCAAACAAACAAACAATCAGTCCTCTATAATTTGGTTTCATTTCGTTTTCCCCAGATTTGTTGTTTTTATAAACACAAAATGTGCGTTTGTGACAAATAAAGCAAAATTGCTTTAAAATACAATCATAATTGATAATCAGATGACAAAATTTGTCAAAATCAATGGTTAAATGCAAATTTAAACGAAAACTGAAAACAATTTAAAAATGAATTCTTTCAATATGGTCCTGGTTTATGACCAAGCAGGTTCTACCCAAGTCATAGAGGTAAGACGGCGACCGTCTTAATCAAACTTCAAATGGATTTAGAAAGAATGCTTAAATTTCAAATAGAAAAAAAACCCTTAACTGTTTATGGTCTGAGTTTTTAGTGTTGGGGTTCATTACTATGCACGCGCTTTGATTTATTGTTCACGGGTTCGAGTCCGCCTGTCGACCCTCAGGTATATGAGGGAGTCATATGTTGTAGCTCTGGCAATCGCGGGGTTGGTTTTTACAAGGTTTCCTCCCGGTTTCCAATTATTAAGGCAATCTGCCGTCATATAAGTGAAATACCCTTGAGTACAACGTTAAACACCAATCAAACAAACAGATCATTACCATGCATACTTTAAGAAACAAGTCATTAACCAACCAAACCTCACTATTGCAGGATCACCAATTCGCCAATTGCTGACGTGTTTGTAGTATGGGCTAAGAGTGAGGCAGACAACAACAAGATTCGGGGCTTTATCCTTGAAAGGGGCATGAAGGGTCTGTCCACCCCTAAAATAGAAGGAAAATTTTCTCTACGAGCCAGTATTACCGGACAGATAGTCATGGAGGATGTTGAAATACCTGAAGACAATCTGCTTCCAGGTGCCAGTGGTTTAGCTGTAAGTTTTGAATTTTTGTTCAACAAATTTTAAAATTTTTTATTAAACTATGCTGTATCAGAAATTCATATTTTTCTGACCTCAGGTATATGAATTGACAATTGGGTCTTATGATGTTGTTCCGGCAATCGAAGGGTTGGTTTTTATGAGCTTTTCTCACAGTTTTCCATCATAATAAAGGAAGACACAGTATGAAGTGGACAATCTGTCATCATAAAAGAGAAAAACCATTTACAATGTTAAACCCCTATCAAATAAACAGACCCTTCTGTAGCTGTCGCCCTGATCCTGAAGAACACGATATCTGTCAATTTGGGCTTGTCAGCAGAAATTGTTGGTATTTACAAACCATGTTTTTGGAAGTGGCTCTGATTAGTACTCAATTTTGCAACTCAATCAACACCATTTGTACAAGCTTTGTATCAGATCATAATAAAACGGCACACAAAGATGGGCAGCTTTTTTGATTGATTTAAATTAGATTGATGCCAAAAAAATTACTGACCATGTTTTCTCTGTTGTAGGGCCCCTTTGGTTGTCTGAATAACGCCAGATACGGCATCGCCTGGGGGGTGCTGGGTGCGGCAGAGTTTTGTTTACATCAGGCTCGACAATATACCTTAGATAGGTAAGTTCATTGAAAAGCTGAAAAAAAAGCCCTCTGGTTAAGGGAAGGTTTTTTTTTTAGAGTAATGCTGCTGTCTTTCCTTACCACTGGAGGAAAATTATCTTTCCAGGATAGAAACACTGCGCATTTTATGGTTGTGCTAGTGTCAATTATTGGTGGAATACATAGCTGTTATCAAATCCTGTGTACAGCAGACTTCACTGATCTATCATTGGATAGTTCAAAATTGGCAGGAGTGTACAGGAAAACTTAGCAGCACAGGATTTGATGACTCAACTGGGCCTTGTGATCCTCTTTAATGAATGATAACCAGAGTTACGATAAGATTATGAAAATGGAAATTAATGTATTGTATTACACACAAAAAGTTTTACTTATTTATAGAATATGGTTTTTGGGTGGTCTTCCCCTTTTCACAAAGTACATATTTTAACTAAACAAAATGTTAGCAGGAAATGTTACTGTGAAAAGCTTGAATTCTCAGCCCCATATAACCAAAAACAAACCAAACTAATTAAATTTGTGATATAAGAATGTTTTTTTAATAAATTTAATAAGAATAACACATTAAGAGTAACATAAAGGTTATGCATGTACAGGTTTTACAGAAGATTAAAAATATAATTAAGTATAAAGGTTTTAAAATAATTCGGAAATAAGCCGGAAAAAAGATAGTCATCAAAAAGAGTGAAACAGGAGTGTAACAGCTCATTTGGATGAAACCAGGCCACTACACACAGAGGTACTTTATTCCAAGAGAAGATAACTCCAACTTAAGGTCATTTCCCTTTTTAAACATAGCAAGTATCCCAAGCTAACCACTGGACTGCGAAATGTAACCTACACCTGTTCCAAATCAAGTTTTAATATATATTGTATATTCATTGATGGTCTACACAAGATTCTGCAATTATACCCTGGGTCCAAAATCTGGCAAACCCAGATGTAAGTTTATTCAGGTGTATGTATACTCATGTTTCTGGTATACCCAGAGATCAGTATATTCTGGTTTCAGGTATATTCAGGGGTCAGTATACTAAGGTTTATAGTATACCCAGAGATCAGTATATTCTGGTTTCAGGTATATTCAGGGGTCAGTATACTAAGGTTTATGGTATACCCAGAGATCAGTATATTCTGGTTTCAGGTATACCCAGGGGTCAGTATACTAAGGTATCTGGCTTACCCATGGATCAGTATATTCTGGTTTCTGGTATATACAGGGTTAGTATACTCAGGTTTCTGGTATATACTGTGTCCGTATACTCAGGTTTCTGGTATATACTGTGTCCGTATACTCAGGTTTCTGGCATATACTGTGTCCGTATACTCAGGTTTCTGGTATATACTGTGTCCATATACTCAGGTTTCTGGTATATACTGTGTCAGTATACTCAGGTTTCTGGTATATACTGTGTCAGTAAAGTCAGGTGTTTGGTATATACTGTGTCAGTATACTCAGGTTTCTGGTGTATACGGGATCAGTATGCTCAGGTTTCTGGTATATACGGGATCAGTATACTCTGGTTTCTGGTGTATACGGTATCAGTATACTCAGGTTTCTGGTGTATACGGGGTCAGTATACTCCTGTTTCTGGTGCACCCAGGGGTCAGTATTCTCAGGTTTCTGGTATCTACAGGGTCAGTATTTTTTATATAATACCAAGGTATATATGCTCAATTATGATGCCATGCCAGCCCAACAGATGAAAGAAATGACCGGTGACAGAAAATAACAGGACAGGGCAATCACAAGATGCAAAAGAAAGACAGCACAATCAATTGGCTTCATTGCTTCCTTGATCAGAGTCGATCCGGAAGGTCTTGTCATAATCTTGGTATAGCCAGATTCTGCATAAACAGGCTTCAATGTATGCAGTAACCTTTAGTACTTATTAAAACATTAATCCTTTGCTATGCACATACATGTGTATTAAAAATCAAGACATATACATATTCGGAAGTACAGCTGTATGCAAAAGTTAACACTATTACGAGAAAACCATAATTATCAAGCTACACAGAAGGAAAACAATTCTTGGAAACTTTGTAAATAGAAAAAGAAAAAAAAAAAAAAGAAAAAAACTTTTTCTGTCATGCAAAATTTCCTCACCTGGGAAATATATTAACAGGAAAATAACTTTTACTGAATCGGTTCACTTCCATATACATACATATATAGATATATTTATATATAAAATGGTTATTCTGTTTAATTAAAATTCTGTACAACATGAAAAAGGCTTACTAGTTAACAACGGTTTCTATGTACAATTCTGGTTTGCAGAATTATTTCTCCTTCCTGTATCCAAGAAGAAAACATTAACAAATATACAAAAGGGTCGAGCAACAACAACAGCGCTGTACATTATTCAATGACAGTCGTATGTAGCAAAAATAGTTATCTTGTTTATGTATCTTAAATAGGCTGTGACAGTGACATGCAAAATTTCAGTGAATAAACAAGGGCATTAACTCTTGAAATCAATATTTCCAAGGTACATCAGAAGTTATTTCCCCTTAATACACCCAATACCATCTGATTATCATGAAATCCTCTATGTATTACATGAACAAGGCAGATCTTTAAAGCCTCAAAGCAAAATTTCCTGGTCTTATTTACCGGTTCATGGTTAATATGTATTTTAAAGTTATTCACTTTTCAAAATGTGACCCCAGGGCCTCACATATCTGAGTTATTCTTGTACTACATAGATCTCCATTGATCAGATAATGAGATTGTATCTGGGTTGTCTCATATATTCACATGTTACTTCCCCAGTGCAGCTCATTAGTAAACCATCCAAGGGAGTTAACTACTGTATTCCCCACACGTAAATTTAAACCAATTATTTCCCTTTGTATTGTGATGCAGGCATTCAAATATACATTTTATGACAATATAGTCTAAACCAATGTTACATTTTATAAGTTAATTCATACCCAAATATCAAATACAATATTACATTTTTATATGTATAGGTTAATATGATATTAAGAACAAATCTGCTGACTGTAAATTTGTAGCAATAAGCAGTAGTATGTAGCAGAAATATAATGTCATTCACAGCTCAGGAAACAAAATTAACAACTTTGTGCTTAAACTTAATAGATTGTCCTGCAAAATGTTCAGAATTAAACTGGTTATTACAAAGCATGACAAACTAGTGTTAATGACTTGCAACTGTGTGAGACATTTCAAGTCCTGGTTCTTTGTCAAGCACCTGTCATTATGTAAGAGTTTACGACCCCTATGCGAGTCTCATTTATGGGATAATACCCCAAAATGTTGACTTGTGTTCGTTTGTAGATGCTTTATGCCATCGATCCCATATTTATAGCTATTTTTCTCAAGACGAGGTGCAAGCCCAATGGGCGAAGGAAAACACCTACTGCAAAATTGCCCACAGACATGGTCTAATATGAGATTGATGTAAATTTAGGACAAGAGAATGCGTTCTTTTACAAAAAGACATTGCCAGTTAATTTATGGCAAAGTTCAAGGCAGTCTGCCCACACTCAAACATAAGGGGTTATCAATTTTTTTAAAAATTGTTCATCAACAAAATTGTCACTTTTGCAAAAAATAATAATATATATTTCAAGCTTTGGGGGAATGAAATTTATATTATTAACATATATCTGTTAAATTGCAATATTTCCCATGTTTTAGTTTGTTTGATTGGTGTTTAACGTCATACTCAAAGGTAACCCCATGTTTAAAATTGAGCATTCCCCCAAGTTGTCGTAATGCGATGTTATTCTAACATCAAAACTCAAACCCTGTTTAACAAAAAAAAAAGAGATCTAAGTTGCAGTGCCAAACTTCCCATTGCCCATCAGGACCTGGACAAAGAAAACTCCTGTTCTTTTAGGTTGGTTGGTTGATTAGTGTTTTACGCCACATTCCTGTTCTATTAAGATACATCAAAGATGTTTAACAGTATTTATGTTATGTGTCTCATACTCCCCTTACTTGATATGTGTATATACGCACTGACTCTTGTTTTACAGAAAGTAATTGGTGCTAATAATAAATTCTTAATGCCTCAAGCTGGACGTTAAAATATTCTATTACCTGTGTATTTGAATAATTCAATTTTAAATAAAGTTATCAAAGATCGAGTATTGTGGACAGATTGTTCGGATTCAGCCTGGTTGTGTTATTGAAGGTGATTCAATTTAAAACATGATTAGTTTCACTTTTGGCGCTTACGTCAAAATTCAGTTAAATTTGACTCATGGTCACAATGCTGGCATCAGTTACAAAATTATTTTCTAGCCTACTTGATACAAACATTTTCTTAAGATATAAGATAATAGGTTATACCTTTTTTGATTAACAAAAACGATCATGATGTTACCTGACGATCATCCCAGGTATTTCAGATATATATATATGCATGCTGAACGTTTTCCACTCTATATATTAGACCATGTACTAAAAAAATTTGGGAATTGTTTAATACAATAATAGCCTGTGGTAGCAGTTAAAAATAGGGCAAAAACAAAAAATTCACACAATTTATCACTCAGGTTTTAAATCTTATCATTTATATTCAATGAAATCAAACACAACCATATTTTTCAAAGCTATTAATTCCTCCAAACAAAACACTCTTTTTTTTAATCTATTTAGTAAGTATTTACATGAATTCGTCAAATAGATGACATCTCACTAACAAAATATTCAGAACAAATCCTTAACAACTGAAACATAAGTTTCTAAATTGTCTTTCATTCTTTTGAAGGAAAAGTTGTGCTGTCCCATTGCAAAATTTTTAAACCCTAATTCTTCTGAATGAAGAAAAAAAAAAAAGAAAAAAAAAAGGACTTAAATTGTGATTCATAGCAGAAAAGAATCAAAGATATTAGGATTAAAACAAAACGATGGATTTTTGTACTGTTTTATCCACCTACATGTCATATTTCATCAATTATAGATTAAAAAGTAAATACTGTTTGTTGGTATTTAATTCTGTTGTGTTTTTAATTGTTTTATAAAGAAAATAATAACAGAATTTTTTGTTTCGTTTTTGTTTTGCAATAAAGTTCATGATTAGAAATTGATGAGAAGACAGAAAATAACTTATTTACACCAATCAATTTACATGTACAGTGTCATTATCAATCAATTCATTTTAAATCCACCCTCCTCCCAAAGAGAAATCACTGATTTGATAGATACTCCCCCTCCCTCTCAAAGTGCAGAAATCATTGATTATTTAGATATATTTAAAAAAATAATTCATGGTTACATGATAATAGAAATAAGAACAATTTAAAATTAGAAATAGTATTAAAAAGTAAACAGAACAAGAAAAATCTAGGCCAATCAAGCCGTTAACATGTATCTCAGCTCATGACCAACAAGAAATAAAAATAAAGTAATAATTTTAAAAAGATAGGTATTAATAATACATAGTTGACACTGGTTTGAAATGAAAACCATGTGTACAAAGCCACAATTAAACAAGGAATAAAATACAGTGTGTATATCACTACACTTTGGGATTACACGACAAAGTAAAAATAAGTTTGAAATTTTCTGATGACTCAACAGTCCCTACAGAATCCCATTGTAAAAAAACATCGAAATACAAATACATTTTTGACATTTACTGAAAAATACACTTTAGAATTAAAACTGTTAGTGTGAAAAGTATGATCAGTACATTTGCAGTAAAAACACTTCACATTTGTCACTGGTCATCAATACTCAATGCATCAAGGTTGTTCCATCCAATGGTTTTAAAACTCAAATGGTGATATTTTTAGCTAGGGTATAAAATGTTTAGAACTATTTGATGATGTAATACTTAGTATCAGTTGCCTCCCTTTAATTATAAATGTAATTCTGACTTGACCTGGATCAGTGGATGCTGCAAGACCCCCAATATGTGCACTTGATCTAAAAAATTATTTCCTGGCTGGGGTAAAATATTCTTTCTATTTTTGACGAAAATTGTTTCTTAATACTCATGCCGTATCTGTACCTTATTTAAGCTTGGCTCTATCAAGTGAGGAGTCTTGACACTTTTGAGGATATCATTCTTACCAACAACAACAAAACTTTTTTCTTTTGCCCAACATGTCTCCTATAGCAAAATCCTGCTAGCTCTAGCACAGTGATTATAACTTAAGACTTCCTCATGACAAAACTGGTTGTAAATGGCAGTTCAGGTACGGGTCGGCAAAGCTAGGACCATATGTCTTTTTGGCAGGATATCTCTTGAGCTTTTGTGCTGTTATCAATGGTCTAAAATAGCCAACCTGCTCTTCGCAGAAATGCTTGCACCGGCACCCTGAAGAAATTTTGAGGAGCGGACGGTACAATATATGCAGCCAGATTTCCCATTTGTGGGAGCATTTTGCAGAGCCCTTTGGTTCGTTGGTAAGTACCACCTACTTTTATTCCACAACCACGATGCAGCTGGCTTACTGTTCTAGACCCGCTTTCTCTTGTAGTGCTAGAACCTTATCTATGCTTCCTCCATAAGCTTCATCCGTCTGTCTTAGGAATATTTGAATGCTTTCCCCACAGACTAAACTTCAATCCTCAGTCTTGTCAGGTTTTCAATGCTTTCTCCACACACCTTAGCTTCATTTATTGATCTTCCCTGTGTTTTCAATGCTTTCTCCACACACTATCAGTTCCATCCATGAGTCTTGGGGAGTATTTGAATGCCTTTTCCACTCAACATTTCTTCTATGCCAGCCTTACGAAAGATCCACTTTCCACACTAAATCCCTGAATCAAATTCACAAAATCTGTTCTTAAATGTGACAGTTCTTTCTTGATTTTGAAACACAAATTTGCTGAACTTATACTTGGTCATTGATGATTACCTTTAGCATTCTTCTGATTTCCAAATTGATGGAGTTGTTTCCATGGTTACGGTTATAGTCATGATTGAAGAAAACTCGCATCTGTCCAGTTTTGCAAATTTTTGGGGAAACTGATTAATTTTTGTTTCTGGGGTTAATATACTTCTGGAGGGACGATTAGTGGCCAGCATAAATTTTAACGGCAAACACTTCACCCAGTTGTCTTGAAGCCATAGTCAATTCTTTCTGATCAATAATGTTTAAATATCACTGTGACGACCATTCATCTCATTGGTTAGAACCGGACGATCTGGTCCATTACGCTTGCTTATACGTTTGAGACCCAGGCAAAAAGCCCACTTTAAACCATGGAATTGCTACAAATTATTTCACAGACAGGCAAACTCTTGCCGTTGAGGTGTGTTAATGTTTCCAGAATAATTCGTGTGGCTGGATATCCGTATCAAAATATAAATCATGTGGTATTTGTTGGTAACTGCTTTTTGATCTGGTAAATAATTAAAAAAGGGGCAACTCTGTATTTATATGAACTGTAGACTCGTTGGTTTCTTCACATTTCCAAGTCAAGGGATCTGTGAAAAGCTTGATGCTTGTGAACACATTGTTATATTAATTATAATGGTTTTGTAGGATTGTCCATTCCATTGTGTCACTGGAAATTCTTTCTACACATTATTTACAGCTTTTTCGCTGTATGACAAGTCTCTTAATAGTTTGACATGCAATCCACTGGTATCAAAGAGCTATAAAAGTTTTGTGCACAAAACTCGTTGCATAATGCCCTCGAGGCACAAACATTACAGCGTCTCAGATAATGTCAATTGTGGCGTTAACGACACATCCGCGCTGCTATGTTCCTGCATTGGTGGTATTGGCGTTTTTGAGCACTGTATACACATTATCTACCTTAGCCAGGTGTTCAAAGAAAGGTAACAGGTCCAATAACTCTGTGTCAGACAAATCGTCGAACCACGACGCAACGGGCACCTTAAACAAAGACACAGTCCAGATAAACCAATTTTTATCACATTTACTAAAATTACAGAAACTCATAGCATTTTTCTTTAAGAAATCACCGAAAACACAAATCATAATGGTACTAGGCATTGCTATTTACTACAAACAACTTTTGCAGAAAACAGACAAAAAAAAAGATTAAAGCATATTGTGGAAAGACGTTTGTTTGTTTGTTGGTTTGATTGGTGTTTAACGTCGTACTCAAGGGTATTTCACTTATATGACGACGGACACAAA
>JARFOD010031810.1:0-10576 GCA_031763545.1 Mopalia muscosa
TAAAATCACCGTAAAATAAGATGAAATAAGTATGGCTGCCGGGGTCGTTACAACACACACACCCAACATTTCACATTGTTGAAATATTCTTTCCCGATCCAGCCAAAAATCGATACACATGATGTCCTAATGCATGGTTTAGAAGCAGAGAGACACAGTCCATTCTTTTGTAGAGCTTGTTAAAGGCTCTCCCAGTTAGAGTATAATTCGGTGACAATCTGGCCTTCGCAATCATCTGCGGCACCTTCTTAGAGTAATTCGCCGAGAACACGAACACAGTTCACGCAATTTCAAAACCTGGCATTCCCATGGCTGATCTAGGTTACATAAATACTCTAGGGGTGGGAACACCGCAATACTTCATAGACTCCCGCGAGAGAGGAATCTGGTAGAATGCAATGGAGAGGTCTGTAGTGATTAGCATCGGGCTAACTGTAACCGCCAACGTCGGCAAAGGCTGTAACCAAACGAAATCCGTTAGGCTTTTTGACCCGGAAAGAGGGATTCAGATACGAGTTCATCGTTGATACCAATATCTTCTAGACGTACAAATACACCGGCACATTGCAGTTGGCAAAAGCGGGCATGTAACTCGACGAGATTATTTCTTGAATATAGTGGGAATATAGTCTCCGTTGGGGAGGCTGAACCGGGCCGTGTTAACAACCAATTTGAAAGAACCGCTATTGTCAGTAAAGTTAAGGTTAAATACATTATCATATGTATCCAGGAGGGTGCCAAATTTATCACTAATATTCGGGGAAAGGACGACTAAGGGGTCAAGATGTGCAAAACATATTTGTCTAAATGATTTATGGTGGCGAGTTATTATGAAATTCTAGTTAGCCCGCAAGTGTGAATAATGGCCATATTTGGCATAAATGTTTTTGTCGTTTTACAGTATTTGGTTCGTCAGAAAGGTTTGACGTAGGTTACCAAATCTAGGCATGGCTATAGATTGGTGGTTTTGCTGTTAAGAAGGCTATCAAAACGGGGCTCAAGAGCATAGCTTTCATCGTTGAGAGAAGGGAATCAAGTACGTCAAGTTCAATAAATTCGCCAGTAAAAGCGTGATCCGGACCAAGCGTTCTCGACGAATAGTGTGGGAGGCTGGTGGTGAACCAAACGGAGAGCCATATGTGTAGGACATCCCGTCCCTTATAATAATTTATCAGAGCAGATCGCGACATCGCTGCGTTCCATAAATGGGATTCCACTAATGTACGTGTATATCGACGTGTAAGTGTTCGACGACCAAATGATTGAAGACAAAATTTATGTAGTCATGAGATACGGTAAAGTTGACCTTACCCACTATATTTAAGGGAGAGGACCCATCGGCTTGATGAGATGACTGGAACGTATTTTGGATGTTAGGACCAAAATTTTTAGCGGTGGATAGGCGCAGCATATTTCCCGTAGCAACGCTATCAATGGTGATTCTTGTGGTTTGAAGTCCGTAAGATAAGTATATGTAAGGGGACTGAGGAATCTGTACTCTGTAGGCCCTACGTAGATGATGACTCGACTACATGAGTGTTAGTTTTGTTAATACTACAATGTCATTGATTAACACATGACTTCAAACCAAGTCGTCAAAATCCAGCAATGACGTTGACGCCTGTGTGGTTTCCGGTTTTACAGAAGCGTTTGCGACCGTTAATTATAGTCAATGCCGTGACGTTGATTGACAAGTTGGGAGAGAGATGGGGTGAATCAAATCGAGCCAAGTAAGTATAATAAAACGCTCTAGAGTTGGAGTAAATTCATCTTAAAAATCGCCATCGTGAAAAATATCACAGTCAATTATTAAGGTATCGTATGTAACTGCCAACAAACGGCGGATTATTGAGAAAAGCAACTTTTATCGCGCTCACTTTTACATAGGTCAGCTATGATCTCCTTTAATGACTCCAGTATGGGTCTTTTTCGTCGAAAAGACATGATAAAGCAGGTGTTTTCGAACGGAAAAAAACGTTCAGCCAACGGTTGCTAATAAAAGACAGGATATAGGTGATCGTCAATAAAGCGTAAGACTGCATTGGCGATACCTTGATCTACTTTTACAACAGATTTTCATTCAACAAAGCCGCAAGGAAGAGAAGTCAACAAGGGGGGTAACTCTGGTTGACAAAACAGCTATAGTCAATAAGAAATACTGTTGCTGAGCACATTTCATAATCTGCTTTATAAGATTTCTTGTCCGGCATGAAATCGCGTCTTGTCGAATTCATCCAGCCTATAAAGCATAAGCGAATACGTTTCTAATAGACTAAACATTCAAAAGAAAGCGAAGCCAACCTAGCACAATGTATAGGGCTAATTCCTTCGTCTTAGCCCTACGTCCCGCCTATCTAAACCAATGGTGAAAGTTGAAAGTCGATAGGCCGCTATGGCCGGCCTCAAAAAAACTATTTCTGATTTTTCTCAGATTTTTTCTAGATACAATGAAACCATTGATTGGTATTTTACTTACTTGCAATATTTCTTTTTTAACGGTTTTCAATCTTATTATTGCAAAACTTATACGTGTCAACTTTGGCGAGAAATTAAAAAAAAACTTTAATCAAACAACAGAAAAGAAAGCAATTAGTTTAATTATTGTGATTTTTCTATCCAAAAAAAATCAGAGAAAAATAGGATATATGTTTTGAGAGGTCGGCCATAGCAACCTATCGATTTTCAACTTTCACCATGGGTTTAGATAGGCGGGACGTAGGGCTAAGACGGAGGAATTAGCCCTATTCGTTGTGCTAATGTTGACCAAATGTCCAGTTCTCGTTACATGGTCAAAATATGTTCCGTCACATTTTGGAATTGACCACGCATAGGGTTTAGCAAGATAGTTTGATTCAAACCGACGATACATATACATCCACGCAAGGGTTGGATTGATCATAACAAATAAATACAGAGAATACATAGGCTATTTACCATCAATGTGGAAATCAGCGTTAAAGCGTTGCAAGCGACCGACAAGGCTACCAACTTCCAGACTTACCTGATGAGTAGACCGTTACAGCCGAACAAACGCCATACAGTTAGTCTAAGTATAAAAAGCCACAGTTTCGTATTAAATTTAAAAAAAAAGTCAAGACATCAAACAATTTTTTACAGCGATTTGTAGCAATGGATGAGAACTCTCTTCAATGTCTTTTTAGGATCTGCACTCAGTTTGACATTAACACTGAACTGCACCAATTAGATGGGCCATTTATTTAAATAATTGGTCCTGAAAATTATCATGTCTATTTCTAGCTTTCAGTCTAAATTGAAACACCACTTACAAGTTAATAATTAATGTGGTGTGCTGGTGTGTAACTACTGTATTTTCATTTTGTTAGCTGAGAAACCTGTCGTTTTGCCTACAAATTGGTATATATCTGACCAATAACTTAAGGCTACTGCATACAGAAATTTAAAATGAGCACAAGCCCAGGCATACACATGTTTCACATCCAGACTTTCCTCCTTATTTAAGCAAGGAACATCGTAAAATGGTCAATCGTTCGTCATAAAATAAAAATATCCTTGAGTATATAACGTTTAACTGCAGTCAAACAGTTTGTGGATGTAGCAACCCGCAGGACAGAAAGACAAGACTGGGCAAACACAGGTTAATCACAATACAGAGATATCAAAAAGAGACTGGATTTATGTTGCCCCCTTAGTGCCTCTGATAGCATCAGGGCAACAAGAAGCTCCATCTCAAACCTTCTCCCAGTGCAGCCTGAGTATAATTAACTGTTCGTTTGATCAGGATTTAAGCCGTACTTAAAATTATTTCGCTCACAAGACAGCGTGCCAACTCAATTAATGAGGGAAGGAAATCACACTCGACGACACTGGCAACAAACGATTTGTTTGTTTGTTTGATTGGTGTTTAACGTCGAACTCAATGGGATTTTGCGACGGACACAAATATAGAACATCACGAACAAATCTGCTTCCCGTTACCCTTTAGCTCTGCGAACACCAGGGCAACAGAAAGCAGCCTCTTTTCTCACCTCTTACGATCGACTGAGGAAGCAGAGGGAGTATTCTGCATGGTCATGCCCCCCTTACAGTTATGCAAACTTAGTTTCGGAGGGCCGCAATTATAGGTTTCCCAAACTGTTTGGAAACATTTTGTCATTCAATAATCAATGATGATTGCATTTTTAACCAATTTGCTTTATTTTTCACTAAGGCACATCTATTTATTTAAAAAATCAGCAAACCAGGGAAAATTACAAATGTTAGGTTATCCCACAAAAGTTTACAGGACTGATTTTAAGATTATGCCATAGATTTGTTTGTTTGTTTGATTGGTGTTTAACGTTGTACTCATGGGCATTTCACTTATATGACGACAGATTGTTCACTTCACACTGTACACAGACTTATTACAGTGGAAAACCGAAAGGAAACCTCGTTATTAACAACAAATACACAATGAATTGCTATATTTAGACTTGTGCATGAATATTATACTGTGTGCCACTGTTCTACAATTCTACATGGACTTTTGAAGTTCTAAAAGTCAGATGTGCCTTGCTTTATTGTTGTTGTTGTTAATATTCGTGTCACACATGTCCTGCTTAACTGCCTTCTTTTCAATACAAGCCCTAATGCCAGAATTGTTTAACTTTAACAAAATTCCATGTTGACAATCAGTTAATCTTTCCTAAGTTTTCATTACAGTAAAAAAAACACTTCGATTCAGGTGCATTTCATATTTTATTATTCAGAGATCTACATTAGTGAACTAGGGAAGCGGAACTCTTTAGTTTTCACCTACAGCTGATATGTATCCACGGCAACATGCAAACAGCAGTAGCATTTCTAGGTTGAGTATGCTACATTGTACATGAAGTGTTAGTCCCAGATATGTTTTGAGCTAGTTTTATGTAGATCAAAATATAAAGCTTACTGAAGAATTTTTAAATAGGCTCAACACTTTAATAGGCTACTATTATGTTATTAACATACTCTATAACTTCTATAAGCTGGGACACTTTAATGTTGGGACAGGCAACATAAATAGCATATAAGACACCCTGTGGTAGAGCCTATTTCTCTGTCCCAACTGCTAGAAGTAATAACACAGTAAATTTTAATATTATTTCTGGAAATATGTTCTACCATGTTTGATAAGTAAAAAATCATATTCTTTGATTGATGTTGAACATCTCAGTTAAAGTTTGTTTGTTTGTTTGGGGTTTAACATCCTAATGAAAAGTATTTCACCTTATATGACAACAGATTGTCCACTTCATACTGTTTCTTGCCTAATTATGGTGGGAAACTGAGAGGAAACCTGATTAAAAGAACCCCTGCGATTGCAGAGCCACATTGTTGGACTCACTTATAACTGATGGTCCATAGATGGAACCCTTCCCACAAACAGTACATCAAATTGGTGTTGAGCGTCATACTCAAGGGTATTTCACTTATATGATGACGGATTGTCCACTTCACACTGTACACAGTCCTATTATGGTGGAAAACCAGAGGGAAACCTCATAAAAACCACCCCTGCGATTGCCGGAGCCACAACATGTGACTCGCTCATATAGCTAGTAAGTGCACACAGCACGCTTATCACTAAACCACAGCCGTTGTCCTCTATGTCAGGGCCTTAGCCAGAAAGCAAAAGTATGGTGTCCAAAATGGTCAGTTTGCTTCACTTTTAAAGTGAGTGTGTCAGATTTCGGCAGTTTCCCTATCTCCTGCATGTTAAAGTTTCATAAAACAGGCTGTCCTTATCTTGACCGAGAAGATCCTTCAAACTTATTTGAAGCATCTTCACACCTTCCTTGGTTTGTTTGATTCATCATATACTCAAGGTAATTTCACTTATATGACACTGGAATGTCCCCTTCACAATATTTCTTGCTTAAATAGATCGGAAAACAGACAGGAAACTTTTCATACTAGCCAGAGCCACATCCTGTGACTCACTCATATGCTATACAAGGCTATACAAGTCTTTATACAAGTGCTGTCTGAAACCAGTTCCTTAATTAAAATGTCAAAATGATTTTTTTTTGTTTTGGTAACTGAATTTTAATTCAAGTATCTAGGATACATAGCAGAAATGAGCTCATTTTCCTGATCATGACATCGACATCATTAAATTAGAAGCTATAAGGCTACATCTTTACCTACCTCAAGTATATATTTCCATCCCTCTTCGTTGAAAAGGTCTTGACCAAAATGAAGTCTGTAAATTTCTTTTGCTTCGTCAATTTTTTCTTGGGTGACAACTTTACCAACTAGCCATCTTTTAAGGATATATTGCAGGCCAAAAAACACAGTCGATGGGAATTCTCCTCCTCGGCTTTCAAAATATGAATAAACAGATGTGGTGTTGTCTGGATATTGAAAATGATGTGTCACCTGAAAGTATGAAAAATTTTATTAATTTTTTTTAAATACAATTTTATTCCAACTTTTAACACTAACATTTATAATTAATTGGTGTTCATTTCTGGCTTTGGTGGAATGGTCAGACTATTTCAAAATGAGGGACACTCAACATACAATTCACAATATATCAGAAACCATTACATTTCATACTAATATAAGCACTAGCAGGGATTCATCAATGTTCAAATGCTGAATTTTTTTTACTGAAAATCTTACATTTTTTTTAGTGTCATATTGAATTTTTAAAAATGTTAGTGCCAGGCATTGTATTTGGAATGGAGTCTGAATTCATTTGTTATTTAAATGAGTTAAAATGATTTTCAAATTGAGATTATTCTCCAATTTAATTACCCACTCAGGATAGTAACAATGGTCTTCTATGAACCCCTGATAAGAAGGCAAATGCCAGAAATAATTTCAATATGTACATGTACCTGTACCTTAATTATGTTAAAGTCTGGCTGGACCACTTGAGCTCAAAATGAACCAATTTTATTTTTAGTCGCTTGGATTAAAAGTTAGGTTTTTAAATTATATGTATTGTGAGCGAAAAAAAAAAAAAAAAAAAAAATAGGAAATTCAAATTACAAACAGTTAAATTTAAGCCTATAACTTAGTTATACTTTGAGCCGTCTACTCTGTAGGTGTCTCACAGGAAACCCTTTTCTTGTTTAAAACACCCTATATTTTCATGAATTATCAGTATCAAATACAAACTGTCCAAATTTACAGAAGTACGCTTGTATTCTACTTACTGAATGAAGAAGCAGTGCTTTAAAATATAATGCACACTGATACTTGGTATGAGAGCAATAGATAGACACACATATAAATATCTAATTGTATTTACATTGTACATTACCCACATCAGCATATCCTACAATATAATTATATTGATATTCAAGCTTATGAATTTATGTCCACAAAGAAGGACCACAAACAAAAATATTGGTCCTTTTGTCTGCCTTTATTAATGGCCTGGACTTTAACATGGTATCAGCCCCTAGCAGGTAGTTTGGATTATCAAGGTAATCGGTTAAATGTGTATCACCTGTGACCTAATCACCTGACTAGTTTATTCACTGGAGTTTTGACACTTGCTCACCCATGACCCACCCCATGTTTAATTACTCACCCAGGCGTGCATTCAGGCGAAATGATTCAATGTAAGCATTTCTTTTTTGTAAAGATGCATTTTTTTCATTAGATTTTAATGACAATCAGTATGGTATTTAATTTTGTAAAACAACAATACAGGTGTATATATACTCTATGCCCTTAATGCGATAATGGGATAAAATGAAACATTTCAACGTTTATTGAGAGTTATTTAAAGAAATGATGTATTTCTAAAAAACTATTAATGTTAGAAACTTCAAATTTGTACCATTTTTAAGAGTACAATCTGATCTATTAAAGGTGTCTTATGTTTTAAAGTTTGTTGTATTTTACCTTTTTACTGGACAGACAAAAAAATCCACTGTGATCAATCAAATCAAAATGCACTCTATTTTTTCTGTTGACATTTACAGGTATTGCAATATTTTTCTAAAATAATGCTTGGATTTTCACCCCATTGACATTTTTGCAATCCTGAGTATTCTAGCTTTCCAAAAACATATACATATATATGGTACAGATTTATATTCTTCTGTATTATCGACTAAATACTACAGGTTTTCTGAAGATCGATTGAGGGCTCCAGCAAGACTATACCTTAAAGCCTTTTGAAGTCTACATGAATATCTTGAACAGCTGAATACACAAATTTATAAACTGACTCAATTTAAAAAGGCTATTTACCAGAAATGACTGTCATAATGAAAGTGAAAGTAGGGAATTACATGTAAGCTAATAAAAGCTCTAATACATCGTTATACATGTAGGTTACCATACTACAATAACTACATCTGTCCCATGGATGTATATTGTATAAATTAATTCAAGATATAAGATTTTTAGAATTTGGCAAAAAACTTAGAGAGATTAAAACGGAGCATATAATATTATCAGCTGATATTTACTTTTTTAAAATTTATTTTACTAACATCTGTCCACAAGAGTTTTTTTTTATTTGCTTAAATTGATAAACTAATCATGTATGTTGTAAACATTTGGAATGGAGACTGAATTTATTTTTTATTTGAAATTGATATATAAAAAAGATGTTTCAAATTGAGTTTAATCTACATTTTATTTTAGTAACATCTGTGGACCAGGTTTTTTTAAATTTTCTTAAATTGATAAACTAATCATGTATATTGTAGAATATTAATGTCATTGGTTGTGTATGGAGATAGTGACAATTAATCAATCCCATACGATATTTAAAATTTAGAGAGGGGAAATAAAACATCTCTGAGGGACAAACATATAATTGTTTGTTTGTTAGATTGGGGTTTAACGTAGAACTCAAGGGTATTTCTGACACTTATTTGATGACATACCAGTCCAATGGGTGAAGGAAACCACCCTTGACACCACTGGCAACAAAGAAAGAAAAGACAGGATAAATACAGGACAATAACAGGGCGCAATATAGACACCACAAACACTTTGGCTACCTGTTGCCCTTAAGCTCTGAGAACAACAGGGAAACATAAAGCTCCCTCAAACTGTATGGACAGAAATAAAAATACACTCTGATGTAATTAATCTTACGCTTAGAATAATTTGAAAATGCTGCACAACAATTTAGACATCTCCACAAAAATCTCATGTAGTATACCTAAATGTGTTAGAAACTGATGATATTGTTCTTAATGTGTGCGAGAATAAAGAAACTTATCTCCCTTACTTTTTACCATGATATAATGCTCTGGGTTGAATAAATTAAAGAATTTTGACGAAATTTTTATACATGAAACGAAATAAGATTATATTCGAAAGATTGTTTGTTTTGTTTGATTGGTGTTTAATGCCATACTTAAGGTTATTTCACTCACATGACAGCGTGCCAGCCCACAAGTGAAGGAAACCCCCCTCCAATGCCAACATCAGAGGACAAATACAGGACACTCTCAGGACAATACAAAGACATCACAAACAAATCAGCCTGGCCTGGTTGTTCATTCCTCTTTAGTTCAGAAAGCACCAGGACAACAGGAAATTACCTCCGACCACCCGCCATAATAATTTGAAAGAATTATATTTTTTTGATGGATTTTTGCTATTGATCGCTTTACTTTTAATGTTACCTAATGACTTTTACAGTAGCCACCCCCGGGGAAAAATGTTAAATTTCTCGCGATTACTTATCTTCTGGTAAAAAATTTCTCACCAGATTATATACTCAGTGAACACGGTTCAATTTTGATCTGATAAATGAACTTTTTCAGTTTCACATCGGTATTTGAGTGGGTTTTATAAAACATTATACTAAAATAAAATCATTTTTCTTCTAATTTCTCACCAGACGTAGGATTTCACTCGACCATGGGTCGCATGGTCGCATGATTTTTCAGGGGTGACAGTAGCCATGGCAAGATTTTGTATTCTTCTATCTGTAAGCTTATACAATTAAGTTGAATAAATAATGGGCATCCATTAGTTTAAAGTTAAACATGTATGCAATACAAACCAGATGTTTTTTCCCCTCTTTTAAAAATAGTAGTTTAAAACCCTGGCAAACTCTATTCAGTTCTAAGTTTAAAGGCTGCAGTCTGCTGAAATAAAATTTTAATAAAAAAATCCCATTTAAATCAAATCTAATACAGGAAAGATAGAAATTTATAGATAAATAGATACATTTTTTAGTGGATTCATTTTTTATTGTCTTTGTTTTTAAAGTGACATATACATGTATGTGTAACAGTGTACTCAGGGCAGTATCCACACCAAGAGTAATTTTAATTTAGTTACGGAAAATGTATGGGGACCCAAACTATTTCAAGCCCAAATTAATGTCAATATATTACTAATTTCATAAATTCCTGTTAAAATCAAGCCAACTGTGGATTCAGAACCCTGATTATGGTCTGAAGAATTTGGGAAAGGAACCTGGGAAATTTTTCTAGAAACTGCACTGGTACTTTTGTTTATTTTGAATATATAATGAAAAAAAACTTTGGTCATTGGTTTCACTTTACATAGCACAATGAATAGGGCTAATTCCTCCGTCTTAGCCCTACGTCCCGCCTATCTAAACCCATGGTGAAAGTTGAAA
>JARFOD010031821.1:0-10576 GCA_031763545.1 Mopalia muscosa
TTTTGCCGAGGATAATTGAATTTTTCCTCAGCAATTTCCTCGGCAATTGCCGAATGCCGAGGCTAATTATCAGGGTTCCACTAATGTGAGCAGCTTTAATGCGATCAACCACCGGCTTTATGTAAGTGGATATAAGGGCATACACCGTTTTATCTCAATGCATGTCTAAAATCCTAGCACTTCAATACTTTAAACTTGCGTCAGCACCAACGATTAATGTGTATTGTTAAGAATGTGTATATTATTCTCTTTTAATTTTGTGTTTATTTTTCAGGCAGAACAGGCTATCAGTAGAGCTGGTCTCCCTCTTGGAAAACTAGATGTATATCCAGAGGTTTGTTACTTTATACTTGAATAAAAAACACGTTGTATCCTTCAATATGATAAAAAAATAGTGTTTAAAGAGCATAGTAGCTGTCTTAGTAGGTAGGTTTATCTTAACTTATTAAGTATATCATTGGTAAATGATCCGTAATAATAATGGTACAACTTCATTCCTTTTAGTATTCTAAGCATATACCTGTTGTCATTACTTAGCACTGGAGGGACTTTTCCTCTTCACATTTATTGGAGGCCAGCAGCCTTGGCTTAGTAGTTACCGAGTGCGCTTTCTGAGCCTACTTCTCTGTACCGTTCACAGGATCGAGTCTGTCTGTCGACCCTCCAGTATATGTGTGAGTCACAAGATGTGGCTCCGGCAATCCCGTGCTGGTTTTTATGAGGTTTCCGTACTGTTTTCCACCATCATAAGGCAAGGAGCTGTGTGAAATGGACAATCTGTCGTCATATACGTAAAATACCCTTGAGTACGACGTTAATCCCCAATCAAACAAACACATTTATAGGTTGTGCTAGTGGCTAGTTGCTGTTGTAGAACTCCACCATCATATAAGTGAAATACCCTTAGGCATGGCATTAAAGTTAGTCTCTAAATGAGGCCTCCAAATTAAACAAACATATATTTAGCCATGCTTAAACCCTCTCAACTTAAGGATAAACTAGTAAGTTCATTTACTGAATCTCCGTCTTGATTAAGAGAGCAGTATTTATTGTATTGCATACACCATTAATGTATGGTACCTGTGTTTATTTGACAGATAGATGTAGCATTAGATGGGGCTGACGAAGTCGACAGTAATCTGACCTGTATAAAAGGGGGTGGAGGCTGTTTAACTCAGGAGAAGATTATTGCTTCTTGTGCCAGAGAATTCATTGTTATTGCTGATGCAAGGTTTGTACACCTCCAATTTGTAAAACAAAAAAAATTTTTTTTTTTTTTTATCTTAAGTACATTTACTAAATAACATTTGCTTTAAACATAAATTTAAACACATGTTTTTTGTGTGTAATTAGCACAGCATTTAGTTTTTATGAGTTTTCCTCCGTAATTATTCAAGAAAGAGACAATCCATTGCGTAATCAGTGAAATACCCTTGCATACAAAATGGTTGAGCCTGTGGCTCAGTGGTAGCAAGTGCCCTTACTGAAATGAAAATGCTTCGATTTACCATTCACGGGTTCGAGTCTGCCTTTCGACCATCAGGTATATAAACGAGTCACATGTTGTGGCTCCGGCAATAGCAGGGGTGTTTTTTACGAGGTTTCCTCCCGGTTTTCCACCGTAATAAGGCTGTGTACAATGTGAAGTGGACAATCCGTCATCATATAAGTGAAATGCCAATGAGTACGACATTAAACGCCAATCAAACAAACAAACAAAATGGTTGCCTTTGCAATTTTCTCTGTTATTCGCACTTTTATTTATTGTAAACACAATAACTGTAAACAAATTCAAGTATTAATTAAAAATTTGTGATAGAGAATGTGAGTCTCATTCTCTTCTTCTTGATTTCTGTTGGGACCCGTGGCCGCTGCTAATCTTACTCCGATATTAGCGTTAACCGGATCAAGTTCCTCTGTCGACCATCAGTTATATGAGTGAGTCACAAGATGTGACTCCGGCAATCACGGTGGGTTTTACGAGGCTGCTCTCTCGGTTTTCCACCGTAATGAGGCAAAGAACAGTATAAATGAGACAATCCATGGTCATATAAGTGAAATACCCTTGCGTATGACGTTAAATCCCAATCAAACAAACAAACGATTTAGATTTCTGTGTACCTCATTTAAAACTCTGTAGCAATATTCTGCATACCGTTCTTTGAAATGTGTATAATAATTATATTATGTGGAATCAAATTCTACCAAAATGAAATTACAGACAACAAAGTTGTTATTATGTGGGTGGCCAAACTTTGTCCTCAAATATGGCTGCAATTTAAAATCATTTATACTATTTACACAAATATACATTGAAAATAAGTTGCATTTAATTGGCTTGATTCAATCTTACCACATTCAGGACTGCTTTCCTACAAATTGTGCGTACCACTATTAGATAATTTAGCACTATGTCTAAAAAATGTTTAGATTTTCTGGCCAATATACAAAAGTTTCACAACCGGCAAAAATGTTCACTGTTGAGAAATTGGCTTTCAATTAAATTGATGACATCTGGTGACTGGCAAAAGCGCAAGAAACCAGTCACAATGTAAACCATATAGCTTCATGCTGCGTGATCGTCTGCCGCCCGCCACAGGGATTCAGTGACTCCCCTTCAGTTGGTCCCAGCGAGATGTGGCAAAGAGATAGAAAGCCTCCCTGCAATACAGACTAATCTTGCAGCTTATCTTGATGTTTGTGTACAATCATGTGAAAACAATCTGGATTTTCATTACACAACCAAATGAATACAGGGAAATACAAATATCCTCTGTTTTTAGCCCACAGTCATTCTGACTGTGGGCTATTCTCATCAATCTCCGTGGTCTGGCCGTCCCATAGCAATTCTTGTTATCACTATATCTCAAAAACTGCTGCTCCAATCACATTAATATTTTATCCAAAGCTTCCCTACATGATCTTGTTTTGCAGGTAACATTTTGGTTCCCGTGTGTCTGTCTGTCCGTCTTAAATTGAGTCATTTGCCCGTAATTTACACATTTTTGTTATCAGTTAATCTTGGACACCTCCATTCCAATCAAGTCAATTTTTTGGATTTAGCTTCCTCATAAGGTTGAGCTGTGCTGGTCTCATTTTGGGTTTGATTCATTTATTCATTCTTTTGTTATCTATTTGTCTGTCTTCTGCAGTTCTATGCTTCATGTTGCCCTGGTGCTCTCAGAGCTAAAGGGAAACAGGAAGTCGATCTGGTTGTGGTGTTTGTATTGCGTCCTGTTATTGTCGCGTCCTGTCTTTGTTTGTTGCCAGTGGTGTCGAGGGTGGTTTCCTTCACCCATTGGGCTGGCACGTCGTCATATAAGTGAAATACCCTTGAGTAAGACGTTAAACCCCAATCAAACAAACAAACCTGTATCAAACAAACAAACAATCTATAATGGGCTTGAGGCTATGTTTGTTTTTTCTTTTTTTTTTGGATACGAGGATGAATTCAATTGAAACTAATAAATTGATAAAAACGATTTTAGTTGTTCACATGGTTTTTTTTTTTAGCTCTTTTTTTTTATTTGTTGCTTTTATTATATTTTGCTTTTATTGTATTTTACTTTTATTTCAGAGAAATTCGTGAATGTTTAAAATTAGATCCTGACCATAAACAGTGTTTTGCACATTATAAAAAAGTGAAAAAGTTAGTAAAACAATTACAGTCAGCAAGAGACGCTTCCAATGAGCAGCGATATGAAGACTGTATTAATAAAGGAGAACAGATATTAAAAACAGAACCAGATGTGTTCCCATTTATTTTAAAAGCCAAGTCTCATATATGTCATTGTACATCAAAGGTATGTAATCTTAGCTATTATCTGATATACTGTGCTATCTGTTATTTATTACAACCTCTGAGAGTTTTATGAATAATACTCAGGTGCTCTTTGTTACATGTTGCCCTGCCAGGATTGTAAATTTTTAACTATTGTTTGGTAGTAAATTAGTCAATGATTCGGTCAACCTTTTTCTACATACAGAGCGTTTGAAAATTATATGATTTTATCACCTTTATCATGATCTACAACGCCTTTATTCTAGTAAATGTTTGGATGTGACATGGTTAGTTTTGTAACACTTGTCTAATTACATCAATGTTGTTCTATCTATGTTTATTAGATGATGTTATATTTTGTCTTTTAGGCGGGTCATAATGTTAAAGACGCTGTGATAATATGTAACGAAGTCCTAAACATGGACCCTTCAAATATAGATGCACTATGTGATAGAGCTGAGGCCTTTTTAGCTGATGAGCAATATGAACAAGGTGAGTTATTTCCCTTAAACGATAGAGTTGTCTCCCCTATAAATCATTTCACTTATAACTAGCAGGGGATTTGTGTTCTCCTGGTGCTTCAGAAGATTACAGGCAAAAAGGGACCTGTTTTTTGTTGTCCTGACTCTTACTGCCTGTTTTTGTTCCAACCCCTTTTTTAAACTGTAGTTACCTTGTCATTTTATAGTTTATATACCTTGCCTTTCAAAAATACTGTTTGTTGTTACTGTGGAAAGATGGTGTCTTCGTCCGATTAGTCAGATCACTGTGAAATAAAACCAACATCCGGAAGTTTAATGAGAATTAAGATAGTCAATTGTTCTTCGGAACCAAACATTTTACTTCAATATGATTTAATCTGTTAAGTTATTATTGATTGATTAGTTTCAAAGGTTTATCATTTCCTACTCTAACCCAATTAAATGTATATATATATATATTTAATTTCTCCTTTTTGTTTGATTTTCAGCCATAAAAGATTACCAGCAAGCTCAGGGTATAGATGGGGATTCCAGGAAAGTAAATGAAGGTTTACAAAGAGCTCAGAAGTTATTAAAACAGTCTTTAAAAAGAGACTATTATAAAATATTAGGGGTTAAAAGGTGAGTGTAATTGAAATAACATTAATGTGAAATGTTTGATCTAATGTGTTGGCTCTCAGTATTCCATTCCTGTTCTAACATGTGTGTATGTGAGAGGCTGCTTAAAATCAGTTCTGATAAAATACTACTATCTTCTGTATAGCCTCTGACTAATAGCATGTATAATAGAGTTGTCTTTATCACGAAGGGAATGCTATTCAAAAAAGGAGTGAAACAGTCTACTTTGTAGGGCCATTTTAATGTTGTACATAAATGCTTTATAAGTAAAATACTTTGGAGCAAAGGCTTAAGAATCAATTAAGATTAGTGAAGTCATTTTACATATTAAATGAAGTTTGAATTTATTTATTTTAACACGAATGTGTTTTTTTTTTTTTTAATTCTGCGTTTAATTTGATCATCAAATTTTGACTATTCAATATTTTTTCAGAAATGCCCGCAAAAAAGACATAGTGAAAGCTTATAGAACATTAGCAGCTCAATGGCATCCTGACAAATATGAAGGGGATGACAAGAAAAATGCAGAAAAGAAATTTATAGATATAGCAGCTGCCAAAGAGGTTTTAACGAATAAAGGTCAGTATATCTCTGCTCAGTTCCAAACTGTGTCCCAAACTGTGTCCCAGTGCCCTCATTTAGCTTGACAGGAACATTGTGATTCCAACAGAGGAATGTAGGCCATCGTGTAGTTGTGTTCATGTCACTGTTTATTTATGGAGTAAATTGTTAAGCAGTAATTGATCAATGTTTGGTCCATGCTGTACCTCGATGTGCCCAGGTCTGCATAGTCATTGAATTTACCCCATCTTTTCAGTGAATAATATGTGAGTGGATCTGTAAGAGTCTGGTCCAGTGTCACTGTTCTGTGGAAATCGAGGTAGTTTCTATTGTAATATTGGCCTTCAGCTGAGGCTCAGTGGTAGCGAGTGTGCTTCCTGAACTGAACATGCCTTGATTTACCGTTCATGGGTCCACCTTTCAACCATCAGGTATATGACCGAGTCACATGTTGTGGCTCTGGCAATCGCGGGGGTGGTTTTTACGAGGTTTCCTCTCGGTTTTCCTTTCGGTTTTCCACCATAATAAGGCTGTATACAGTGTGGAGTGGACAATACGTCGTCATATAAGTGAAATACCCTTGAGTACGACGTTAAACACCAATCAAACAAATCTATTGTAATATTGGACTGGTGTGCAATGATATGAGTGAAATAACGACATAAGCCCCCAGGACTGCATGAAACCTACCACAAACGAGCGATTCTGCCATGTCTTCACAATCCCTTTGGGCTTTAATGCTAAACACTAAAGGCCTGCTTACGTCGTACTATGATGTGATAGAACTGACGGTGACTGATGACAATTGACCGCTTATGTCACAAAACACCTCGTACATCAAAGACTAGAGGCAACTCACTGAAATTAGTTGATAGCAGTCTTTATGTCACTTGCAATTGCTTTGAACTACTCACAATCAGTTGCAACTGGACGTAGAAAGTAGAACATGTGCGTCTATCTGAAACTGGATGCAACTAGTTGCTGAAAGACGCAGCAGAGACGCAGATGGCCTTAGTTCACATTCAAAGCTGTGACTGATTAGTTGCTGTTGATCATCGACTGGTCCACTGATCAGAACTAGTTCTCACTTGGACATAACATAGGCTTTACAATGTTAAATTGAAAGTCTAAAGTGAACCAGATGGAGTCTGATGTTTATCAATTTGCAAGTAGTTTATTAAAAGCCTACCACAAACGAGTGATTCTCGATCAGCATGTTTTCACAATCAGCAGACATTTTCTCTACCTGACTGACAATCAGCCGTATTATTCTCAAAATGGCTCTGACTGAAAACCTGCATAGAAATTTTGGCATGGCCTAAGGAATAAAGTCAACAATGTTTTATCCTAAATTATGTGAATGTGTGGGGTTACTGATTTGAATCATATCTTTGAATATAAGCTTATACAATTTAAATAATAAGTTTAAGCCGCAATGCTCCAATCTTCTGTCACCTGTTTGTCGCACTCTAAATTGATTGTAATTAAAACTAGTGACCACTACCCACTAGATTAAGAAGTATGATCTAGTGTCCACTCAGCTAGTGCATTGGGTGTTTTAATGAATTGAGGCACTTAAGTATCAGTGTTTAAGATGGTAACTTATCCCTGAAACTGAAACTAGACTCTATTTTATTGTCAATTCAGTCACTCTTGTGGACCCCAAAATATTTACCTTTATTATATTAACATGGTGTTTTTGTTTTCAAATTTAACAGGATTGCTAAAAAAAAAAATGAAACTGTGTTGTTATACTTCAGTGTGATCTGTAATTTTATTATGTGTTGTTTTTTTTTAGAAAAACGCCAAAAGTTTGACAATGGGGAAGATCCGTTGGATCCCGAACAGCAGCAAGGAGGTCATGGGGGTCCATTCTGGCACCAGGGCTTTGATCCATTTGGATCCGGCGGAGGATTCAAGTTTAAGTTTAACTTCAATTAAAGCTGATAAAACTCCATATCACTATCATCAGTATCATCCTATTTCATATGTACAAATTACTTTCACTTTTTGTTCATTCTCACACAATAATATAATGTGGTTACATTCTGTTTGACATTTTCCAAAAATAATACTTCAAGGGTACTCTGTTTTGCTGTCTTTGAGTTTTGCACCACAGGATTTACTGAACTGAATTATGGAAACAATTCCCTGAATTAATACAGTTTTCTGGATCCTCTTTATTTTGGCATGTGGACCCCTTGGGGTGGTCTTGGCTCAGTGATCTGTACTACAGTGATTGCATTGACTGAGTGGGTTGTTCATTATCCTGGTAATACTCCATCAATGTGTTAATTAGTCACATGGAACCTGGCAAAATCCACCATCACACAATGCTGATGGTTGGTGGAGATTGGCCAATCACAGTGCAGCTCCTGAAGACTGACAAGTGGATGAATTGCACTGCGTTTCTTTGCATTTCATAATTGTGAATTTATTAAACTTACAACAGCGCTTCATTCAATAAAATCAGGTTTGCTATAGAATTGTCATTATATTAACAGTAATGTATGACATAATCTGTTAGAGAAACTGTCTGTGTTTTGTGACCATTTAGTAGGAAGTTGAACACCAAACCAATACTATTTTGTGTCCTAACCAACACCTTATTATTCTGCCTTGTTTACTGTTTATTTATGGACCTTTGTTAAGTTTTATCTCGAAAGAATGAATGTGTTACATTCAATTGTGCTTGTGTTAATATCTGTTGTAATGTTTGTGCTAGAAGAGTATAAGAAGTCAGTAAGCAAAACAAATAAGACCTTTCAGACAAAACCAATTCATGATAAGAATAATTTTTTTTATAAATCTAAAGTTTTTCAGAAAGCTGTAATTATTTAAATCTGATACTTTTGCTAATTGTTACCACCTTTTATTTTACCATGTTAATTTAACTTTTGTATTTAATGAATTATGCTCACTTACTGTTTGTTATATCCTTAATTTAACAAAAAAAACGTACAATAATTTACGAAATTAATAACACCAACTCTTTGCTCTCCCACATAAACATTTGCTTCTAGAAGTTTGTGTTTTAATTTATTTAATGCAACACACGTATGACTCTTAAGCAATATATAATCAACAACAAGTAATGTTTTATTAGTTCTCTCATACAAAGTTCGAATCAGTAATGAGTGTTATCTATCTGATAATTAGTAGCACAAATTGAGGGATAGATGCCTCCCAGTAACAATGCAAACATTTTGTTGAAATTCTGAGCTCAAAGATGGTTTTTGATCCAGATTATTACTGAAGGTTAACTTTTGTTCAATAAATGTTTGCATCAAGTAATTTATTGTGAAAACATTTGAAATCAATTTCAGTTTCTTGTCAAAGATCTACACTGTCCACTCAAAAGATTCCAAGCAGTTGGAAGACAACCTGTTCTTCTTGTGTTCTCGGCACTAAGGAGCAACTCTTCTTATACACCCTCTGGCTATTCTGTTGTAATATTATTGACAATAATATTATTATTATTTTTTTAATTAAATTTTAACTTACTTTTTAACTAGTATCTCAATATTTGAAGTTTGTTCGAGTGTGTTTACCTTATTTTTGATTTCTATTATTTAACCCACACACACAAGGAGTTTTTGCTTGTGTTATTATCTCTTGTTTTGTTTTTTCTTGACTTAGATTTGCTATGTTCTAGCAAACAGCATGGACTTTGTTATATGCTTTGTTTTCTAGTTTAAGCCAGAAAAATCATCATGAAATTAATTAGGTAAAAAGATGAATCACTAATCATTTCTCTGAAACACCCATCTGATGAAGATAATTGTGTAAATTAACTCCTTATAGTCTCCCTTGAAGCTGCCACTCACAGATTTTCTTCTCAACATGTCCACTGCTCTCAATTCTCTTATTTTAATCAGACAAAATTATTTGATTTTCAGTCCGCAGTTCATTTGAATTTAGTGTTTTATTCTTTTGGACAGCTTTTAATATAGTGCATAATTTGAATAGACAGACCGATACATTGGTCTAGATCAGTCTTAATCTGAAGTTTGTGTTTGTTGAATGTTTTATTTATGAAATATTTTGATCCATTTTCAGTTATTCAAAAAACTGACTGCTTTCAAAATATAAGAATATTTTTGAAACGGAATTGTTTTCCTGAATTGTTTTATTTAGAAAATAATGCAAAAGAATAAAAAATGTACAAAATAAACTTAATTTTGGACGACTTGTATTTATTCTTCAATTCCCTTTCAACATGGTGATAGAGCTATATCAAAGGACAATGGACAGAAACATCATACAGAAGAGATCCAAACATTTCCTCTTTCGTTGTGACCTTCGAAAAGGGTCGCATTTTCAATCGCCATTTAATTGGGAGAGTATCGCTGTGAGGTCTTGCCAAGGGATAGTTCTTAATAACGTCTCGACTTCCTCAATTTCTTCATGCCGTTTTTATTTAGGGGATAACCGTTAATACCTAACATGAACAGCAACAAGAAAATGGGAAGACATTATTTACGACAAGTTGACTAGTTGTTTGTTGCCTGTGACATCGAGTGTGATTCCCATGACCTGTTAGTCAAGCAAGCCGTTATGTGAGTGAACTAGCTTTAAGTACTGTTAAACCCCTATCAAACAAACTAAATAAGCCACACGATATATGGACTCTAGTTCATTTTATCACCACAATGTCTGTCTATCGAGGCTTGTACTCTTGAACGGGATACGTGTATATTATATACAGGACACCTAGAGCGAAATCAACCAGCTGTTTAAATGTAGATATCGTTTGACTAACTAGAGGACTGCGTTGAAGACCGATCAATCGATCAAACATACTAATCCTTCTGTGATAACGGAGGACAAAATGACTGCATACACTTTCCATAGACCGAGGGAGAACGTACGCTCTTATCGTTAAATACGTCCCAGAAGATTTTGGTGTTTAACGTCGTTCTCAAGGGTACCGTGTTTTACTTATATGACGACGGACAGTAATACAGAACATCACAAACAAATCTGCTTCCCTTTAGCTCTGAGAACACCAGAGCAACAGAAAGCAACCTCTTTTCTCGCCTCTTACGATCGAACGAGGGAGCATTCTGCAGCCATGACCCACCCGCTCCCTCACCCGTCCCAGAAGAAACCGAGCTTTGTTTAACGCTTACCA
>JARFOD010031832.1:0-10576 GCA_031763545.1 Mopalia muscosa
ACACCAGGGCAACAGAAAGCAACCTCTTTTCTCGCCTCTTACGATCGACTGAGGAAGCCGAGGGAGTATTCTGCAGGTCCATGGCCCACCCGCTTCCTCACGGGACTACGATCGATCGAGGAAGCCGAGGGAGTATTCTGCAGGGCCATGGCCCACCCGCTCCCTCACGGGGCTGCTTAATTTAAAAAGCATAGCCGACGTCATTGTTCGAATATGATCTTGTCGTGGCGGTCCGCTTTGCACTGGTGGATGCCTTCACATAAGGCCGAAACTGAGGGTTATGTTCCCAAGCAAAGCAACACTGAACAACAACCAGCCGCTTGTGCATAACAACGTGGTAGTAAACAAGGGAAGTTTTTAAAAGCGCATGTCAACTGAAAACACGCTAAACGTATGTGTTACTCGAAGAGCTATTTTGATATGTATACAACAGATAAACATTGTGCTTGGATGGCCAAGCTTGTGTTTACCCCGTGTTGTAACAGATGTCCTCCAATGTATCCATAAGCAAACGGACACACTGGTGACCAACCGTGTTTTCGAACAATGACGTCAGTCCCGCATGTTAAATTAACTTATTTACGGCTATGCTTACTTGAATGTAAGTGCCATACAGATGTTTGTCTTTACCAAAAACTGATCACCATTACAAATGACATGACACTCAGCGACAACTACAACAATGACATTAATGACATAGCCCTTTCCAATCGTTTGGATTTAAAAGGATCTTACGTGGCAAGATACAACATACCCCCCTCCCCCCCCCCCAATGGTTTAATGCTGTTTGCATACGAAGGGAACTGATAACACTGACAAATAAATTAAGAAAGTACAAGACAGACACGAACAAAACTAAATTGAAAACATGCAGTAAGGAATGCAAGGCATTGTTGAAATCGGAAGATTTACAGAAACTTAAAAAAAACTCCGCCAGAGAATTTCGGAAGATAGTCAATAATATAGACAACAAACCCAAACATGACCTTATACCTTTAGACGAATTGTTCAGGTATTTTCAAACCGTTAATGCCCTTGAACCTAGTGACCCTAAGACTAGTCACCCTACCCGGTACCACACTAATGAACATCATGAGAAACTTGATCAGCCTATTGTCCTCTCTGAAATAGAGACAGCTATTTGGAAACTTAACAACTGTAAAGCGGTTGGTTATTACAACATCGTTAAAGAGTACAATAAATCTACTACTCTCATTATGCTACCAATTTTCTATTAACTCTTTAACGTTGTACTCAATACTGGGCGCATGCCGGACTCTTGGCTTCTTGGAACTGTACGCCCAATTTATAAAAACAAAGGCCCACCAAATGACCCTGGGAATTACAGACCCATAACAATACTTAGCTGTCCAGGAAAACTTTTCACTGCTATTATAAATGACAGACTCACTCTTTACTGTGATAACAAAAGCTCCTTAATGAAAATCAAGTCGGCTTTAGAAAAAGTTATTCCACGGCTGATCACATTTTAGGATAACACCAATTGATAGACTATTTGATAAAATTATTCTGTACGTTCGTCGATTTCTCAAAAACCTTTGATAGTCCGGAGGGGTGCACTATGGTTAAAAATCATTGATTCGGGTATCAATGGGAAGTGTCTCGTGAAGACTCGTGAAGTCGATGTACCAAAATAGCAAATTATGTGTTGCCCAAGGCAACAAAAAAGAGTGACTTCTTCCTGTGTAAGGTCGGAGTTCAAGGAGAAAATCTGTCCCCTGTTATCTTCTCCTTGTATCTAAACGACCTAGAAGACTTTCTAATTGGTACTTCCGCTAAAGGACTAACCTCAGTTTGTGACGACATACTAAATAGTACCGACACATTCGTTCGTTTATTTCTATTACTTTATGCTGACGACACGGTATTACTCGCAGGTATTATCAGCCTTTGAGGCCTACTGTGACTTGTTTGGAACTTGACATCAATACCAACAAAACAAAAATTATTGCTTTTCAAAAACGTAAACCTAAACTAACACAAACAGTTTACCTAGAGGGGAAACTACTGGAAACCGTCGAGAAATATACGAACCTAGGTATTTCTATGAGATACTCAGGTACATTTACTTACTCAATTAAGAACATAATAAACCAAGCCAGTGAGGCACTATTTGGAGTAAGGAAAATATCACTCCCTGTAGATTGCCAGCTAAAAGTTATCCAACAAATGGTACAGCCAGTTCTCTTGTATTGTTGCGAAATATGGGGTTTCTCACGACTAAATTCTATAGAAACATTTTATCTTATGTATTGCAAGTATTAGAAGCACAACTCCCAGCCAATTATCTGCAATATGGTTATTTGTAGACAGTTTTTGTGTCTCTAAAGCCTGAAATATTCTGCACAAACTTTAATTAACTCTTGACATTTTTATATTATTTATTTTTTCATGTCTCTTGCATATTACTTTAACGGAGGGGGTAAGGGTGAGGGAGGGGGTTTTACACTTGCTTTTGCATTGACTCATTTTATATATGTTTTCGCAGTTAATTATGTATATAGATTGTGAAGGTGACAGTTGAATTAGTTGAATTTCATTTAAGCTGTGATCTATCTCGTGAAAGACTTACACAAATCAACCACATGTGGCGTCAGTCAGTGTATATGTTTTGGCAATCGGACAGATTACACAGCTCATAATTAGAGCTCAATGTACAACACCCAGAAACTGTTGATAGCGTATCTGTACAGCGGGCGGATTGTTAATCCTCTCCAGGTAGCTACCTGCATTTAACTAATTGTCAAAACACCCTGTTGTAAATGATGTAGCCATGTTTTATAATCAAAGTTGACTGTCTTCTAATTAAACTTGTTTATCGGGTGAAGTATCCTTAAATAATTTTTGTACACAGTTTTCATAATATTTTCCAATGAATGATGTAGGTCATGTTTATACAGATACATTTAATAAATACAGTGCACGATGACAATACAATAAAGTGCTTGATAATTCGTCTTTACACACTTTTTTTTTTTTTTGGCTGTAATATCATGTATTGTTTAATTTTGGCAGGGGAATTGTAAAAGCCTTAATTGGCAAGGGACTTAACTCAGTTTCATTTTTATGGGGCTTTTGCTATAGCAAATCCCCATTCCGTAATAGTCAAAATTAAGACAATTTACTCATTTTTTAGCTTAATGCGCCGATCTACATCTCAAAAAATCCTGCAGAAACTCTATTTATTGTTGGTTTTTCGTAACTGAATGGTATATTATACTAAGTCTGAAATAGAGTATCGTATCTAAACGGTCAAATGTCTAAATTAGGGCTGATTTAGCGTTTTAAAAATAAATATCAATACGCATAGTGAGTCGTGAGCGGGTTATTATCGTCTGTCGAGTTTGCTAGCCTAGTTCTCCTGTTAAAACCAACCCGGTGATCGTATTAAAGACACCCTCCTCGAGATCCTCATTGCTGACTTTTTCCACTGAAAGCAGACGGTCTATTAGCTATGGGTAATTACACAGCTGAACACAAATAAACGGCAGCATAATTTGTATATCGAAGAAAGAGGGTAAACTAGTGAGTCGGACATTTTTCTGACATTCTCGCCCATGCATTTATTGCAGGGAAACTAATCGTTACGCTGAACAGAAAATACGAGCTGTGTAATTGTAGAATTGGTTAGGGTTATGTTATTACAAATGCTGGGTTGTTTTGTGAATGTTTTCGAGGTAGTGTGCGAGCCCTGTGTATGTTAGTCCGAGGGACTCAGGCGATAGTTATTTAGTTATTTTCTGAAGAGGAAAAAGTAACGCCGTCAGGTATTATATATATAAAAAAAAACGTCATGGCTACTCGGACTATGTGTATGTGAGCTTAGTCACTCTAAAAACGCTAGGCCTGCTACCAAAACACCCCAAATTACGGCGAAAACGTCCGCTGTTTAAAATCGCATTTAACACACAAACACGGATTCGATTCTGTACATAGAGTCTATTTTACCTCGATCTGCAGTTAGGCCTAAAACAAAATAAAAAACGGCTTGAAAAAAATTGGGCTAGGTAGGCAGGATTATTTTTGGTATACATTGTACAAAAGAGTAGATATTAAATAAAACTGACACAGATGCTTGCAAGACCAATAAACATGACAAAAAGCGATTTTTCTATCAGGATATTTTGATTTGTTTTTGTTTTTTAAATTCAACTTTGAAAAAAAAAAAATTGTTTCCAAAGCCAATGAAAACTTTATACTTGGATTTATTTAGGAGAGGAAACAATACATCGACATTATGGGTGTTAGTGTAGGAGCCCCATGAAGAGAAAATTTAATCGAAACAATCAGTGTATTTAGTCTGAGGACCTCACTCAGCATTACGTCAATTGCGTTCCTGGTCTGTTACAATCTGTTGATTTTAAAGAACCCTATACTTTTATCAAATACCAATGCCATACTATCAAACTAACCAACTCCCAATCGTACATCCGGTCAGTGGTTTGACACATAGGTAATAACCCCATGTCAAAGCCTTATTAAGGCTCTAGTTTATCAACTGTATTATTCTTTTCAGTGGAGACACTGTAGAAGTACGGAATTTTGCAGCCACGGAACATGTACGTATCTCTGACTTCTGCTTTAGTAAATATTTATTTTACAATTTATGCTCAATTCATGTAAGGGATATGGTAAAACAAAATATGTATTGCTGTTGTCACATTATTCGTACAGTACATGTTGTTCACCCAAACAATTTGTCCAACCAACCTGCTTGGCTGAACGATCTAGATGGCCCGCGTTTTCTTCTGGTGATTTGATAACCTCACTTTCAGGGGTAGAGTCTGTTTTAAGTAAGACCACAAATTAATTATTTCAAAAAAGGTTATATGCCCGGAGCCCTAGTGTGTCGAAAAATAACAATTCTCCATTCCAATATTACGAACTCACTATACAGTTTCACATACTTTACGCATGGAACTGTATGGTCAGTCGGCCGCCAGTAGAACTATCAGGAGGGTTTGTACTTAGACAACTGCTTCTCAAATTTATTATTGTATTAAGCAAAACGGGGAGTCTTACACGAAGCCTTAAAGAACTAGGTTTGATCACAATGAACCTGAATTTGCTAACCAATTCAACGGTATTCTTTCACTGTTTTCTTATGTGGCACAACAGCCTGTCATTTACTCTATAGCCTGATGGCCGCATTCCATTTTGATGTCTTTGTTATAGGTGATACATCCACATCGTAGCTGATTGGGCAGAGAACAATATCTTGAAAGGCTAAAAGATTAATTTGTCTAAATGGCAAAAATAGTCCGGTACACTACTTAGAATGAATTGCATTATTTTTGCTTTTAGAATTATCCTAAACATAGAATAATATATTTGCAGGTTGCCCAAACTTCGTGAAATACTTCTCATGTTCAAGCGGATGTGACACATTGTCTTGTGGACGTTTAGAGCAATGCGAGTAAGTTTTCCTACGAAATAAGGTTATCTTTTCCCCAAATCTTTAAGTTTATTGCAAATGAAACGGAAGAAGTTGCTCTGTTGTAAGAACACAGTATTTAAGCTGTTATAAGATTGTTATATTGGTGAAGCATCTAGATAAGTGAGACAAACCTAGTCATGGCTCACATCATTCTTTGAAATGGGGACGCCAATAAATTAAATTAAGACCAAATACCAGTAAAGTTAAGTCAATAGGTGAGTTCTATTTATGACTTTATTATGATGGCTATACTTCCCTTTGTAACTGGATTTTATTTTACTCCATGTATAATACCCAGACGGTCGCATGTTAAATAATTGTACCTTAACTTAATGTGCCTTTATTCAAGTATCAATTAACCGAAACAATCTAAATATTATGCACATTTATGTCACCTTGCACAAAACCATACACTAAACTGTATTGAGTTAACCAATGTTTTATGAAGTCTTATTTTGAATACTAATCTTGCAAAGTTATTGCTTCGTTATTAAAATTAACTACGGTATTGTAATTCTTGCCCTTAATTACAAACAGTTGATGAAACGCAATTTAAACAAATGCCACAGGGGAGATGCCTGACCATTGAGCCAATGACAAAAATTTTTTGACCAAGGCCTTTCGAATTTTAATGATGATCATGATATTGTGTGAAAATCACACAAATGGCTAGTCGCATCGTCAGACAATTGAGCAGAGACATTACAGACACTACACGACGATTGTGTTGTACTTTCAGGAGCCTTTGCGGATGCTTTGCCCGATGTGTCTTCGACTGGAAGCTAATATTTGGGTAGGGAACTGATCGAGCGGACTCACGGGAAACAGACCAGCTACAAAACAAATACAGAATAAATGTACATGTACCTAATATATAAATATACATATATCATTTGCTTAAATAAGAAAAAGGTTCGTCAAAATTATTTCATTGTAGCTATAGCGTTTATAAGTAGAGCAGCTTTTGGTTTTGAACAGCCTTTAAAATCTGGTAAAAGTTTACGTGTTTAATCAGTTCCAAAGTTCTGTTTATCACATGCTTAATTTTCTATTTTACCTTACATGCCGGCGGCATGTAACAACTTTTGTTTAGGAAATCGAGTAAATTACCGTAACTGAAAAATTTATGTCTGAACACTTTTATTGTAATAAAGACTTTAATGTCTTTTATAATTTTACATTTCTAATTTTTACCAGATGTGCTTAATTGTTTATTTTATCACACTCTTTTATGAGAAACGGTTAATTTACATTAGAAAAGTACTTCATATTCGACTAAGAAAACAGACAAGTGTAAGTTTGAAATGAAAATAAAACAGAATAATAAACAGAAAAATGGCATCAACTTATATTTACGACTTTGTTTTAACTGTTAATAATTTGTTGGCATAACTTGCTTACAATTATCAATGGCGCTGCTATTATTTGCCGTTTCCTTGTTGTTTTATTATTACTCATTAACAGAGTGAGACACATACGTTGTCCTTTGAGGGAATAACCTCTCGAAATAAACTTGTTTGATTTGGTTATAAAATCGTAGATAAGACTATTTTACGCAAGTGACGCCTTGCTAGTCCAGTGGGTGAAGGAAACCATGCACCCTAAACAACACTAGCAAAATACAGAGACAAGATCGGCCAAAAACAGGACAGTCACTGTCAGCAATACAACAAATGACAAACAGAACAGCTTCATGTTGCCTTTTAGCCTAGAGAGTACCAAGGCATCAATGAAAACCCTTTCTAAGCCACATACCAAGGATTTCAGCAACAACTGGTGTAATTGGTTATAGTAGGATAATTGCCGCTCTACACTTATCCATCCAGGATAATGTGTCCAACTACGTCACAATGGTGGACACGTTTTGAGCCTTCTATATAACGGTGCTTTTAATAGAAATGCCACCGGTTAACCACCCGGCCCACCAGCCAAACAATCCTACACTCTTGATCGTTAAGTCATACAGACAGAATTGTTTGATACACTTCTGCTTGGTGAGGTGGGTTGTGCATCTGACATGATGTCGCCACATTGAACGTGAATGCCAATCAGAACGCGTTCAGAGTACACTATTTTGGTTTATCCAGTCGTTTCTGTGTATAACACCAGAATGATCGTGTAAAGGTATCACTGCTGGATTCTACAGTGTTCACTAGCTCATGTTTTATAGCAATAACATACGTCAAAGTTTGGAATTATACCGGTGAACTGGTTACTATAAAAACTCATTTATTCGATGTCATAGCCACAAGGTCATGTGCGTGAATGTTCTTTAGAAGAACTGCATCTCAACTTGTCGTAAAAAGGATATTGGAAAGGAAAAAACTAATTAAATCACAATTCCTTCCAGATGATTGTTGTCCTGTGTTTATGTCACGCGATTCCTTAAAAACCGCACAAAATATTGTTTACGAAGTGACCATTCTAGAAGAATCACAACGAACCAGATATTTATGGGCTTGTTCAATTCATCTCATAAACAGGTAATTTCATCCTCTCTTGTAAAGGCTGTCTCAAAAAGGTAACGTTTACCTGTAACCTGTGACCAAGAAAAAAACAAAAACAAAATTCAGCTGCTAAGAAATCCCTCTCCGAACCATACAACTAAAGGTAACCAAGAAAAAAGTATACAGTAAATCTAGGATGCACACACCTTGAAATGAACTAAACCTCAAAAGCGTGTGTTTTTGACCAAGGAAGCGTCTGTTTAGTAGTTGTATGCATTTGTTCTTCCACAAAATTTCCTTGTTCCCCCTTTCCCCCTCCAATGAAAAGAGACACGCTTGCCTATGTATTTATAATAAACATTAGCAAGGCATATTCTGTAATTTTCACATTATCAGATTTCTGTATGTTTTTAAGAGAAATATTTATGGTAATGACTGTTAAATCATTGGAATTAAAGATGCACCACCTCCATGCAGGTAATTGCCTATCTAGAACATTAAATAATTAATCGACTTTATTAATCAATATCCCAGTGCCAGTGTGAATATGTTTTAGAAATATTACGCAACAAAGGAAAGGATTCCTATTAAAATTATACAGTCCCTCTCACCAACACACACATTCAGATTTTGTGTCCTGTCGTCGCCACTGGTTGTGTTTAAAAAAATGTTGTATTTATTCAGAATGATAAATCATTAATAAAAATATCGATAACAGTGTTCAGCCAAATTTACCCAGCTTTTGAAGTAAATTATTATTTTGAACAGCTTGAAAGAATCAATGGGATTGCCTCTATAATCCAATATTAAGGTACTCTCAGCGTGAGGTACTTCACGGTTCTACTGTTATAATAAATGCTAAGTAATGGTAAGCGTAAATATTACTTTTATATATTTATACGTTGCCAAATTTTTGGTTCTTGTTTGAGTGGCATTTAGAAGCTGGTAAATTAGAAATACACGACGACTGATATGGATGTTCAACTATATTATATTTCTTAATTATATCAAGAAATTAATTATATCAAGAAGTTGGACATCCATATCAGTCGCCATGTCTTTCTAAATTTTTGGTTGACACAAAAGTCTACTAAAATCGCTGTAAACAAAAGCGAAACAATTTGCTAGAATTGTTTAGTTTAAACACTGTAAACCTTGTTGACGCTTAATATTTTTATTGTTGTTTTAAAGCGTTTACTTTTCAGCTGATATGTTTAATAAAACGTTTACATGTTGAACAGCTCGAAGCGCTATTAAATTTAATCCGCTATAAGACGACGTCACGTCGTGTTTAAGGTCTATCTCTAACCTGGTATTAACGATGTTAGCGGTTAATCTTCCCAGGGTTAAATGTCGACAGGGAAGCAAAAAAAGCCATCAACAAACCCATTTCTCAATCTAAAATACATAATAAAGATCAAAAGCCCAAAATATCTAAATACATTTTTAATCTTAGGCAGGATGTATGGGATAGTGAAGTCACAAATAAGCTTCATGACATACATCCTGCTGTTGGTAAAATGTTTACTCCCATGCAATGTCTCAAAAGGATCAGGTGGTTCTAACGCGATGTCGTATAGGCCACACTCACCTCACAAAAAAGCACCTTCTTGATAACGATAAATCGGAACCAAAATGTGAGGTTTGTGGCAGTGTGTACGACATCAAGCACATATTGGTTGACTGTGTTGACTTTGCCATTGTTAGGCAACAGCTCTACATAGTCGCCTCTATGAAGGATTTGTTTGACAACATTGCTGGCGATGTTGTCATTAAGTTCCTTAAAAACGGATCAATGTGTATCATAAAATCTAATTTTTATGAAAATTGCATATTATTAAAATTCACACAATTTTAAACTCAATATTTACAATTGTTATATCCAAATTTGAACTATGTAATAAATCGACATATTTTAACACTTTTGTATGATATATTGAAATATATAAATTTTTAACACTTATGTAAGTCCTATTCAGTTCATTTTCTTTCTCCTTTTGATGTTAACGGCCAAGGGTGCATCTGTTTGGAGTTGTCTTTAATTGTAGAAAATACATTGTAAACAAGTTCACGCCACAGCGTAGCTGAAATACCGCTGAATGTGGCGTAAAACACTAATCAATCAATCAATCATGTTATGCCATGTGGTTGTCCTGTATTGGTCCTCACTTGTTACTGTTTGTAACACAATGTTATGTCCTGTGGTTGTCCTGTATTGGTCCTGTCTTGTTACTGTTTGTAACACCATGTTATGTCTTGTGGTTGTCCTGTATTGATCCTGTCTTGTTACTGTTTGTAACGCAATGTGATGTCCTGCGGTTGTCCTGTATTGGTCCTGTCTTGTTACTGTTTGTAACACCATTTTATGCCTGTGGTTGTCCTGTATTGGCCCTGTCTTGTTACTGTTTGTAACACCATGTTATGTTCTGGGGTTGTCCTGTATTGGCCCTGCCTTGTTACTGTTTGTAACGCCATGTTATGTTCTGTGGTTGTCCTGTATTGGTCCTGTCTTGATACTGTTTGTAACGCCATGTTATGTCCTGTGGTTGTCCTGTATTGGTCCGGTTTTGTTACTGTTTGTTACACCATGTTATGTCCTGCGGTTGTCCTGTATTGGTCCTGTCTTGTTACTGTTTGTAACGCCATGTTATGTCCTGTGGTTGTCCTGTAT